>AYEL01072237.1:0-31362 GCA_000484575.1 Olivierus martensii
CACACACGGCCTTACGAGTGATCCACTATCTGGCCTCTCGGGGATGGCCTGTCGTTCCCCACCCTCCGTATTCACCAGACCTAGCCCCGTGCGACTTCTTCATCTTTCCGAGAATGAAGAAAAATCTAAAAGGGAAGCGTTTGGACGATGTGGAGGCGGTAAAAACATCTTCGCAAAGGGTACTGGACAATATCAAAGTTGAAGAGTTCCAGAGATGCTTCAAACAGTGGGAAAAAAGACTTGACAAGTGCATCGAATCTAATGGAGAGTACTTTGAAGGTGACTGAAGGAATTTTGTAAAAAAGTTAATAAATAAGGTTTTTATACAAAAAATCCGGGTTTTTTTGGGTCCCTCCTCGTAATTTCTTTGGAATGAATCTTTAACATAATGGAATTGTTAATTCACACTTTTAATCATCAGTCAGCAGGAAAGGAAATCTTCAATTTCAGTACTTTAATTTCACCTTTTGGAAAAAAAATCGTACATTAAAGAATTAAAGAGAAGCCTCCCACAGACTGATGATTAAAACACAAATTGGCAATTCTATTCTCTTAAAGATTCATTCTAAAAACCTCTATATCTCGGATTTCAAAATGGCAGCATGTACCAGTTTAGATACTATATGTGGAGGAATATTATAATTTCATTGTTCATTTTCTCAAAGCCTCCACCAGATAGAAGTGCAGTCTTTTTGGAAAATTTTCTCTACTTGTCGTCGTCATTCTATTGATACTATTTTCATTCATAAGGCGCTAATTTTAAAATTGTACCTTATTTTTCTTTTCAAGTGATAATTTATTTTATATAATATCTTTTTATATATATGTGCAATTTTTATGATATAAAAAGTGCAAACACACAAAAATAATAAGATTCTAACATGATTTTTTCATATAGTATATCATATTTTTGATGATTTTTTCTCAGGACTGGAACCAATCTTCTATTTTCCTCATAGATACAGTATATTTTTTTTACAAGCATTTTTTGGGAACATATTTATCATGTAAAACAGAATTAAGTGTATTTTATTTGTACATATCATTGGTGCAACTTTGTCTATAAATCCCTTGCACCATTAAACCCCAACCAACCAATCTGAAGGAAATGGAAGCTTTTATGATCAGGTCACTATTGATCTGTGTATCTTACTGTATGTATTGTACTGTATGTACCCCACTAATAACTTTCAAATTAATTAACAGATTTTCATGAAATTTTGTAATTATGATCTGCCATTAAAGGATACCTCAACACTGCATCTTTTAATCCTATAGGCTCAACTGATCCTACAGAATAGAACTTCATTTTTATTACAATTTTAGTTTGTATTATTGCAAATAGATGGCACTAAATATTAGCAGTATAGGATAACATATGGCTTACCTGATTTCTTAACATAGTATCATGTATCTCAATATTATCATAATGATATCACATCAGAACTGTGATGTCATCATGACATTTGTGCTGGTTAAATTAGTGTTAAAATTTGACACACAAAATCAATGAATTCCAAATACTAAATGAATGAAAAATAAATGACACTTCAAAAACTGGGCAATTTTAGATCTTTCTGGAACTTCTTGTTTATTATGGTATGAATTAATTTGTTTCTTAAAATTTCTAGTATTATTTAAATAAACTTTTAAAACTTCTTAATCGTATCACAAATTGGTTCAGTGGATTAAAGCACTAATAGCAGTCGGAAATTAATAAAATAGTCTTAATACTAATCAAAACAGTAAAAACGTTTTCGGTATCTTGGATACCCTCCTCAGTTACATAGAATACTTTATGGAACATAAATTGAACAATATTGTTCGATTTATGTTCCATAAAGTATTCTATGTAACTGAGGAGGGTATCCAAGATACCGAAAACGTTTTTACTGTTTTGATTAGTATTAAGACTATTTTATTAATTTCCGACTGCTATTAGTGCTTTAATCCACTGAACCAATTTGTGATACGATTAAGAAGTTTTAAAAGTTTATTTAAATAATACTAGAAATTTTAAGAAACAAATTAATTCATACCATAATAAACAAGAAGTTCCAGAAAGATCTAAAATTGCCCAGTTTTTGAAGTGTCATTTATTTTTCATTCATTTAGTATTTGGAATTCATTGATTTTGTGTGTCAAATTTTAACACTAATTTAACCAGCACAAATGTCATGATGACATCACAGTTCTGATGTGATATCATTATGATAATATTGAGATACATGATACTATGTTAAGAAATCAGGTAAGCCATATGTTATCCTATACTGCTAATATTTAGTGCCATCTATTTGCAATAATACAAACTAAAATTGTAATAAAAATGAAGTTCTATTCTGTAGGATCAGTTGAGCCTATAGGATTAAAAGATGCAGTGTTGAGGTATCCTTTAATGGCAGATCATAATTACAAAATTTCGTGAAAATCTGTTAATTAATTTGAAAGTTATTAGTGGGGTACATACAGTACAATACATACAGTAAGATACACAGATCAATATTGACCTGATCATAAAAGCTTCCATTTCCTTCAGATTGGTTGGTTGGGGTTTAATGGTGCAAGGGATTTATACACAAAGTTGCACCAATGATATGTACAAATAAAATACACTTAATTCTGTTTTACATGATAAATATGTTCCCAAAAAATGCTTGTAAAAAAAATATACTGTATCTATGAGGAAAATAGAAGATTGGTTCCAGTCCTGAGAAAAAATCATCAAAAATATGATATACTATATGAAAAAATCATGTTAGAATCTTATTATTTTTGTGTGTTTGCACTTTTTATATCATAAAAATTGCACATATATATAAAAAGATATTATATAAAATAAATTATCACTTGAAAAGAAAAATAAGGTACAATTTTAAAATTAGCGCCTTATGAATGAAAATAGTATCAATAGAATGACGACGACAAGTAGAGAAAATTTTCCAAAAAGACTGCACTTCTATCTGGTGGAGGCTTTGAGAAAATGAACAATGAAATTATAATATTCCTCCACATATAGTATCTAAACTGGTACATGCTGCCATTTTGAAATCCGAGATATAGAGGTTTTTAGAATGAATCTTTAAGAGAATAGAATTGCCAATTTGTGTTTTAATCATCAGTCTGTGGGAGGCTTCTCTTTAATTCTTTAATGTACGATTTTTTTTCCAAAAGGTGAAATTAAAGTACTGAAATTGAAGATTTCCTTTCCTGCTGACTGATGATTAAAAGTGTGAATTAACAATTCCATTATGTTAAAGATTCATTCCAAAGAAATTACGAGGAGGGACCCAAAAAAACCCGGATTTTTTGTATAAAAACCTTATTTATTAACTTTTTTACAAAATTCCTTCAGTCACCTTCAAAGTACTCTCCATTAGATTCGATGCACTTTTCAAGTCTTTTTTCCCACTGTTTGAAGCATCTCTGGAACTCTTCAACTTTGATATCGTCCAGTGCCCTTTGCGAAGATGTTTTTACCGCCTCCACATCATCCAAACGCTTCCCTTTTAGATTTTTCTTCATTCTCGAAAGATGAAGAAGTCGCATGGGGCTAGGTCTGGTGAATACGGAGGGTGGGGAACGACAGGCCATCCCGAGAGGCCAGAATAGGGCCGTGTGGCCGTGTGTGCAGGGGCGTTGTCGTGATGAAGGAACCAGTCACCCGATTGCCAAAGTTCTGGGCGTTTCCTCCGCACATCCTCTCGCAGACGTCTTAAAACTTCCATATAATTTAAATTAATTTTATCCATATTAATTTGGATAATAAAGTTTAATAGTCATTAAAACTCGAACTTTTTATTGTATTTCTTCCTTAAAAAATATCGATTAAAATTATAAATTAATCGATTATTCTGTACTCGATTAATTTATAAATCGAGTATAAAAGTAAATTATTCGATTTCTTATAATAATACCGTACATTTCGACGAAACAGATCATCGAAACTGATAAATATCGATCGATATCTTATAGTTGGTGGCGGATTAAGTTGGATTATCTCGCGATTATGTGTTTAATCCCGGATTAATTAAGATTATCGTCTTAATCCGGGATTAACGGGTGACAATCCGGGATCCTTCCAGGATCAATGATGTAATCGATCCCGAAGTCTTATTGTAGTAATCGGGATTAATTCTTAGAGTAAGATTAACGGATTAACTATCGATAGGAAAAACATTTCATTCTTTCAGTCTAAGGGGGTTTGGGTAAGAAAAAGTAAAAGACCTTCTGATTGCATTTTTGGGGCATTATGTTTCTAAACAGAATCCAGCATGAGATACAAGAAAGAGACACGTGTGGATAGAAAAAGCAGGATTTTGTTTCGTTCGGTTTCTCTCGTGTTCACGGCCACTGCACACCACAGGATATCCGGTTTTAGAGGAAGTCTCTATTGTCGGACATCCGTCCGTCTTCCTTCTATATAACGCAGATAGCCAAACAGTGCGAATGGGGAAGGGAAGGGGGTCGAAAGAAACGGAAATGGATCTCGATTCTACCGGCGCAGATAGAGAGGAGTTAGTCGGTCATCCAGCAGACCCACAAATCCATCCGCTCAAATGCATCACTCCGTAAAGGAGAGAGGAGATGAAGGAAAATTCGCAGAAGAAATTTTCTCAAAATTCCTTTAGAAATAATTTACATTCCTTTTTTAATTGAAAACAAGCATAATTAAGATATCCTTAATATGGATAAACCCCTATATCCATAGATAGGGATACAAATCTATTATCTCTACATGAAAGATATATATACTGTACATAGTTTTATCTCATTATTATACAGTAGAACTCTATATATCCTACTATTATATCCTATTTTAAAACTTCCTAGTTAACAGGGATGCAATCTTAGGGCTCTTAGATTATGATACATCCCATCAGTTTATGTATGAGATGTATCCCGTAAACTGATTTAAGATATGTTATCGTAAGTTTGCAAAATATTTTAATAAAATATTATAGGCCTAAAGTTTCTTTAATTTTATTTTCAGCAAATGTAACAAATTTAAATAATTGCAACACAATAATTTGAGATTTTTTTCTTAATCATATATTAAAAACTGACTCGTTTATTCAGTAAATAAACACGAAGGAGATGACATTTCGTTAGATACAGACAGACTTGTATACGTAGAGTACATTAGCGCTTTTCTTAATGGAAGAGCTCCAGATGTTTCTCAGTATCTTTCGGATCATTTTTAGTAGGATCTTCCTAATCCTGAATTGATGGAAAATTCAGTTTGGATCGAGCAGCCCAAGGCATTTAATTACCATTAAGAGTAAAACAAAGACGGCTCTTGACTTAGAGAAAGGATAATACCTACTTAACTATCGAGCGATGTACCGAAGAAGACTTAGAGAAATCGCAATCACTCGGAAAACTTCTTTCATATGTTTTGTATTGGCAATGTCTTCTCTCCTCATCACTTTCCGCTATTTTTAATATCTGTGTGGTAATCCTTATTTTGTCTAAAAATCTATTCCTTCCCCACATCTCACATAAAAAAAAAAATCGCAGTAAATCAGAAGTTTCGATAATAATTTAACTGTTTTTTTCATATATATGCGTTAACACGAAGCGAATTGTTAGAATTTCGCAAGAATCATTACAATCATCGATAAATTAGAACCATTAAAATTACTGCAATCATCGAGGTTAGCCGGAATCAAATTAATTAAATAAATATTGAAGAGTGCATCTGGGTATTTTCGAATGACTGAAATCATCAGAATTCGTTTTGATAATTTAAGAATAAGTACAACAATTGCTGATGAAAGGGGAGAAGATCATGAATTATACATACAATAACTTATCCAGAAATTAATCATGACAGTTATTGCACTTCTATTCGTTTTGCCATTGATGAAAATGAACAAAATAGATAAATATTTGTATAACCATTCCTAGAAAATTCATAAGGGATATAATGTTACACAGCAGTATTTTTTATCGCAAGAAAAAAAAGTAATTTCTACGATTGTAGCTCTTTTATCTTATTTATAACTCTCGTGTTGCATTTTTATAATGATGAGATGCAAAGTGACATTGTTGCTCGCTTTGTTTGTATGCCAATAACTAGTTCGTTAATTAAATGTGGCATTAGCAGCTATTTTTATATTTTAACTGCGAAAAAGTCCTGATATCGCAGAGAAAAAAAAAAGAATATTAGCAAGAATACGACACACCGTAGAAGGATATTAAATGTGTAATTTATATACTGCGTCAGTCTATTCATCATGATATTGAATAATAACCGTTGCAGCGTGGGTGAAGGAAGGTCACAGTGGGGAAGAATCCTCTCCCAACTGATATATAAGCAAACATCACGTGACAGACACGTGACCGAGACATCACGCAGTCAGGTTTGTATTTACGTGGTCATTAGTACGATAGTAGCATCGCAGCAGTTTCCTATGACTCATAAACCGAGAGGAATCACAAACATTGTTCAGTTAGATTTGTTTTGCTGATGCGATTAATTAAATAATTATATAAACTCCGTGATTCTTCATTCTTGCTTTGTAATTTTCGATAATGAAGCGCAGTTCTTTTCATTTTTGTGCATCGTAGCGTTTACAAATTAAGCATAGAAAATTATGAGATGCTCCGAAGAATATTAAAATTTTTATGAATTAGAAAATGTTATATTTAAGAGAGAGAAGAGAGAGAGCATCATTCTTCGATCTCGATAATTTTTACAAGGCCAAAAATGGAACTTATATGAATCATTCCCCTTTTCATAATTTTGCAATGAAGGAAAACGATGCTTTGCTTCCTCCCTTTCATCTTTTAGGATAGAAACGTTGACGTATACACCCCTGCTGTTCCGAGCTTTAGTCAGTTTCTCGAACTGACGATAGGTCCAAGCGTTCCACCCAGAGTATGTTCTGGTCTAATGAGCCTTTACCCCCATTCCTTCTCTCCCCGCATCCACTTAGCGCACACTGTCACTATTGTACAGTTGGATGAAAAACCTTGTGCATTGGTTCAGAATAAGTGGAGTATTCTGCAGCAATTTGTATGGTCTGTCTGCATGACGATAAGAGGAAGATCATAGGTGGGGAAAGCTTTTCAACTCTTCTCTACATATGCTAAATTATTTTTTAAATTTATTAATTTTTATATATTTAAAAAATCCCTCATTCTTTAAACAAATTTTTACATTTAAACTTTGACTGCTGCTGCTGCTGCTAAATTTAATTATAATTAAGCAAACTGCATTGAACCTTCTTTATATATATATATTATATATAGTTAATTATCTTAATACCAAATAGAATTTTCCATCTAGTTATTTATATACATGTACTTTACTTTCAGGTGTGGTTCTGTGATAAGTAATCATTCAACTATTACCTATCACCATATATTATCGAAAGCAGGAAAAATGAACAAGTTGACAGTTTGTTTCCATTTTTTTCTCAATCTTACATTTAGATAATTAGAATTTCAAGTATTTTTTCTCAATTTTTGCATATTTTGTTCATTTATATTAAACGTAACTCCTACTGACTTGCAAAACAATGCTAGAAGGTATGCATCTGTTACGCGCTGCACAGTACTAATCAGTGGTGATGCTCGAACGGGAGATTTGCATAATCCGACAGGCTTCACTATTAAGAATCAGTAACGAGTTAAACTATTACACAAAGAGGAATAGGATAATTAAATGAGTCCTCTTCAGTTTTAAGTGGTGTTTACTCATCGTATCTTGCATATGACCGGAGGCGAATGGTCTATCCTCTCAAAAAACTAGATTTTTCTACCTAATTATGGAGTCTGGAGATGCGATGCTTATATCTAATATTTAAAAACGAAATGGGAGAATACCTACATTTTCCAGGTATTCATAATTCATAGAAAGAATAAAATGTAACGGAGGAATTCTACAAAAAAAAAAAATAAATATGAACGATAGAAAACATTAGCGCAAACTGTGCCAGAAGCTGATAAGATTTTTCGAATATAAACATTTTTTTTTATTATTTTTTTATTTTTTTTGGAATTTGGTTGGAACTCTCTTAAACTTAACTGAGAACTGACATCTGTAAAGTTTCCAATAAAACTGCTTTTCTCATAGCAGCTGGTTGGCTAAAGTCCACAAAAGTAGTTTCATTTGTTTTGTCTTTAATCACAAAATACTTTAATAAAGAATAAAAATTTGTAGTTTGTTTAGCGCTAACATTTGCACTTTATTAACAGATCTTGCTAAATATTCGAGTGGTTTGCGCGTTTTGCTTTCCAAGTTGCAAACTTCTTCTCTACTATAGTTCATACACATGAGAGTTTTAATAGAGAAATTTTCGTAGAGACGTTTTCTTGCGCAATATTTAAAATTCATTTTGCTAAATATTCGAGTGGTTTGCGCGTTTTGCTTTCCAAGTAGCAAACTTCTTCTCTACTATAGTTCATACACACGAGAGTTTCAATAGAGAAATTTTCGTAGAGACGTTTTCTTGCGCAATATTTAAAATTCCTTAGATAGTACATATATATTAGAGAATTAAAGATTTGCTGCCCATTGATTGATGATTAAAATATGAATCAACAATTCTGTTGTATTGATTTTCAAGACAGGTTTTCAAAATGATGGCACACACTAGTTTAGGTACTGCATATGGAGAAATACTATAATTTTTATTATTCATTTTTTGAAGTCTGCACCAGACATTTTCTTTCCAAAAGGAAAGTTTTCTCTACTCGTTTTCATCTTTTGATCGGTACTATTTTCATTCATGTGGTGCTAATATAAAACCATACCAAAAATAAATGTTACTTATTCATAAACATAAAAAATTATGGAAAATAATTAAGTTACATATAACAAGATTTTGATTTTAACTTTTATTAAATTTTTTATACCATTAAACATCAAAAAGTTATTTTTCACTTTAAACACTAAACTCAAAATGCAGACAAAACAAATTCCCCATTGAAGTTATCTTGAGTTATACATATTATTCAGAGAATTCCTCAGAAATTTCTAATTGGAATCAAAAACAACAACATGGAAGTGAATAATGCAAAGCATTCACTGAAATACAAAAAAATTTTTCTTCTTGGAATTTGGGTTGATCATGTTAAATCAAAATCATGTAAAAAAAAATTCATGTAAAAACAGAACTGAGTGTATTACAAATATAACAATAATTAGAAATAAATATAGAAGTGGTGTAAATAGCCACATGTAAAACAAATGCCAACAAGATAACAAAGTCAAACAAAACAAAAATTCTAAACAAACTGCCAACAATACATATACAAAACTAAATAAGAAGAAAAATACGTATGTTGGATAAAAAAGCAAAAAGACCCGAACAGTTAAAATTTTTACCATTTATTTATTTCATAATAAAAACAAAAAGATTAAGTGTCATAACAGATAGGTGCTAAATAATTGCAATTAATTAAAATGTTTTAATGGTAAGGGCACAATGGCAACAATTACATTCAGGCTAGTCTTCATCCATTAAAAGATATCTATGTATAAGCCTGCTATGCCCAATATGAAGCTTTGCAAAGATGACTTCCTCTCTCATGTTTCTGCAGTTGGAATCCCATTGCTTGACTAATGAGTTGACCTCGTGAAATTTGTTGTAAGATTGTTCATCCCACATATGCTGTCACATTTGCTTCAGCTTCTCTTTGATGGAGGATTTTGAATTGGTGAATGGAACTCTGAAATTCTGTGAATGGTCAGGGGTGCTGATTTGATTGTAGTGTTAGCTAATTCATCCTCCTTAATACCAACCTAGCTCAGAACCCAACAAAACTTGACAGAGTAGAACTCTTTTCAACAAAAGGAAAAGAAGCTTTCTAATCTTAATGAGGATTGGATATGGAGAAAATTTCCATAAAATCAGAGCTTATAGTACACCAAGTAAGTTGGATACTTTCATGGTTGCCTTTTATCCTAATTTATCTCAGGTCTATGCAAAGTGTATATTTCTGCAGTGAACACAGTTGCCAATGGTGATATCTGCACAGATAGACTTCATAATCACAGAAAAATGCAGATCTCACATAGCCAACAGATTTAGAACTATCCATAAAGATTAAAACAAAATTAGTGTTCAAATGATGATAATCTGAAAAGAGTTGTTGGAACACACAGCCCAGGGTAGAATCCTTTAACTGACAGTGAAGGATAGAATCCATAGATGACTTGCAGCAGTCCTTCAATGCCTTTCATGCAGAAGGTGGCGCGATTTACCACCACCATAGTGTAAGATCCAGGGGACCCCCAGATCGACTCCCTTGTTTTGGAAGAGAAATTATAATTCACATTGTATTAATTTTGTGTGTAAAATTTTTAAATATCAAAATTGTTAAATAGAAAATAATTAACTAAATTAATAAAGAGAGATGAGATTAGTCACAGGAACGCACAAGGAACTCTGCATATGTTCTGGGTTAAACCCATGGGAACTTCTTTGTTGGAGGAGTAGAAATAAAAACAGGAAATTCCTGATCTGACAGAGGAGAGGAGGAGATTTTTGGAAGAGATTAGTCAGAGTGTAATAGAACAGTTTTCTCTGAAACTACAACAAAAATGTAAGTTCTTGACAGGAATTTAACCTTCCCCGTTGACAGCAGCTGATAGAGGTGAGACACAAAGATAGTGGCAGCCAATGGAAGGGAGATACGATAAACTTTGTTGACAGATGATGGCCGATGGACACAGCTAATGAATCAGGACTGTGTGTGAAGAATTACATAAGAAGTAAAAGAAAAGAAAGCAAATCGTCCCAACAGCAATAGTTGATAGAGACGATAGATGATGGACAAAAACGATCAGTGCATGTGTGAACCATGAACACTTAAAACATTTAGTTTAGTGCAAAAACATGGATTACAGCAATATGAATGAAGCACTGTCAAGAACTCTCTCTCTCTCTCTCTGGTAAACAGGGGATGGAAGGTCTCATTGGAACTCTCTTTCTGATTGTAATATTTAGGATTAGCGATATGTAATCGCTTTAATAATTTGTTATGGCTTAATTTGCTTTAATTTTTATTTTGTTTAAATAAATATTTGTTTATGCTATAGTTAAGTTTTGAGTCAATCTCTAAATCCCAGACCTTAGTGTCTCTTATCTACGTGCCTATGAATAAACACGGTCAAATCCTGACATGACATGTTGATGTTTTTATCAGCACAATCCCCCAATCCTCATAATACTTCTCTCTCCTCTT
The DNA here is from genome assembly GCA_000484575.1 of Olivierus martensii. Taxonomy (NCBI): domain Eukaryota; kingdom Metazoa; phylum Arthropoda; class Arachnida; order Scorpiones; family Buthidae; genus Olivierus; species Olivierus martensii. Next base: position 11,200 of record AYEL01072237.1, read on the forward strand.
GGATGGTGTTTCCAACCCTTTTAATACTTAATAATGCCTTTTTAATATCAACATGCTTATGTCCTTGTTGCTTTGTGGTCTTGCTCTGTGATGGAATTGGACAAGTTGCAATTGATAACACAGTAGCTTCAGATGTTGATGCCTTGGCAATCTTGAAAGATACAGAATGGATGAGAAAGATTTACAAAGGATTCAGCAAGTGAACAGGTCATCTCTCTCTGAACAGTGATGAAATTGGAGTTCACTGTCTTCATAGCAGCTATAAAGATCTTTTTCAGATGGAATGAAGTGACTTGTTTATGGGCTTTAGCATATGAAAAGTTCTGGGTGACACAAACTGATCAGATGTTTTTCTTAACCTTCCATGTAGGGTAAGATCAAAAGTGTGCTAGATGATTTTCTTTGCAAATAACATAACAGTCCAGTAGAGAAAATTTCAATACTATGGTCATTCTTGTTACACTTGGCATAAATGACTTTACCATAGCATATTATTGCATCGTGACCATACTTTTAACATTGGAAACATCTCAGCAGATTTGAAACATGTGTCTGAAATTTATGATGTAATTAACCAGTGTTAATGGAGTCTGAGAGCTGTGGAGTAATGAATGTTAATATAAAAATAGATTTAATATAAAAATATGTTAATATGTTACGTGTGAGGATTTGCTTGTTGTTGTGATGGATGATTTTATGATCGACAGCAGTTACACCCGTGGAAGCAAATACCTACAATTCCTCTTGATCACCATCAGATCTGGTTTATTAATTACCTCTCTTGATGAACTGAGGAATTGGTGCATGGAAAAAGACACAGATTTGTTGACAAACTTAAGTGCAGTCAAGAAGAGAGCAGTCTTGTTATGATGAACTTTAAGTAATAAATCACCACAGTGAAGTTTTTAATGTGATGCAAATCCAACAATATACTATGAATGATGTTTTCAATGAGAAATGGGAAGAGTTTCTTCAAAAACATCTCCAATTCTGAGTGTGCAATTAAAAGCATGTTGGAGATGGTTTCCCAATAGGAAACAAGATAGACACAATTATTTTGCCATTAGCCTGCATGTACCAGAGATGACCAATCTCTTGACACACACTGTTCAAGATTTCTTCCCTTGGCCATTCATTTTCTTAACAGAGTAGCTCATACCTTAAGATTGGGGAGCCTTTAGTTGCCTCTTATGACATGCACATCAGACAGTGGTATATTCCACCCCCACCCATTCCTTAGGAAAGTAAGCTAAAAATAGTCTAGAAAATTTTAACAGAATTATAGAACTTTCAATTAAAAAAATTAGCCAAAACCCACAAATTTTGTGGTTGATTTATTATTATTTGTATTTTGTGAGAAGATAAAATAATAATAAATAAACATTTTAGATATTTTAATAAAAGTTTGCTGCAATAAAACCTTTTTATATATGGGATTTCATGTCTGAGTTTTTCCAAAAACTTTAACACAATTAAAACTTTTCATTCTAGAGAAGACAGCATATAATTAGTCATGGGTAAAAACTGGGTGACGAATGTAATCCTTGATCTATTAAATGACAGTTCATTTTACTTTTTGCTATAGGGTAATTCCATGGTAGAAGCATTAATGAAGTGTTGCATTTTAAATCGCATACTGTATACTCTCCAATAAAGAGCCTCTTGAAGAGTGCTGCCAGATATGAATTGCTGAAAGTAGCCAGCTGAAGGACTATGGGATAGCAAGAAATTTAAGAAGGGATTATATGACAAATTAAAAATGAAAATCATGTGCAAAAAGCTGCTAGATTAAATAAATCGATAGCCATATAATTAATTGTAAAATTTCTATAAAATTCTAAAAATTAAAATAAGTCAAACTTTGTTGCTATGGCAACAATGGCCATGCAGTTTCTTCACATAGAATGACAGTTGCAATTTTTAATAAAAAAGATCAGGAAATACAATTTAGCCATTCTTACGTTATAAGTGAATTTCAGATTTATAATATATATATACATTGGTATTTTTCAGTGATGTCATACACCTATAGCAAATACAGTGTGGGCCAAGATAAACCAAACCCGACATGGGAGCCAGCCATTGGTTGGGTTCGGTTTATCTTGGCCTACCTTGTATTAAACTACAGGTAATGTCACATACCTTTAGTTTTATATTTGCAGAATGTGTTTTCTCTTTTTCTGTATATATTTTATAGTTAAAATTGACCCACTGAAAGGACCAAAAATGTTTCTGTTGATAAATTATTTTGTCCTGTTAAAAGCTTTGTTGAATGTGAATTTTAGGTGAAACAGGATGGCTTTAAAATTTCTTAATAATTACTGATAAAAGCTGAAATATAAAAAGGTCTTTAACATATACTTACAGGTTTCAATCTTTGCAAACATGGTATCACAGAAGGAACACAGCCACCTTTAAATTAAAACAAGTAAAAAAAATAAATTATTGTTAACACTGATATACTTATTACTGTTGTGTGTGTATGTATGTGTATATATATATGTATGTGTGTGTGTATGCGCGCGTGTGCATACATAGTCATCAACATACAATGGCATTGATAAATTCTGCGGCTGGTCAATACAATTGACAAAGAACCCTTTGTCAATTGTATTGACCAGGGTTCTTTGTCAATTGACCTTTGGTTTGTGTTTCCCTGACAAACCAATGGTCTGATATATAAAAAAAACAACCTTTTTATGTTTGGTTCTTGTATTTTATGTTTGTTAAGTTTAGTATGATAAAGTGGATTAAAATAAGAAATATTGGTAATGGGCAATCCATAAATGTTGAGAATTTCCAACTTATAGTAGAAGGGTATAAACTGAAGTCGTTTTGTATATATATAAAAGTATCTGCAATAACTCAGCTAATTTTTAGTATATTTCTTGAGCAATATTATTATCTTTTTATAATATATAATAAAACAGTTTTAACATAACATACTCATGGATCAACAGGTACCAGATCAAAGCGAAATATTAACTCCCTTGAGAAGTGGTGGGATTGAAATAATTTAACAACCGATTCATGCTCTAATAACCGTTTAAGTATAAAAAAAGATATATTGCAAGATATTTTATTATTTCATACAATTAATACTTAAATAAGAACAATAAAAGGAGGTACACAAAACTAGATTATGCTATAACAAAGATTTTTAAAATGTTAATAAATAAATATCAAATAATACCTGACAAAAAACAATAAAACTGTTATTTAAGATATTTCCATATTGCTTCTTGATTGGAATCCTCACTTGCAATTTTCTTTGCTTTTATCTGAGCATCAGCTATGTGATTTATCCATAACCATCTTTTCATAGTAGGAGTAGGATCCCATTCCTTTAGAAGTAGGCCAATTACACTAATTGTCATTGTGTTTGATATACTATCAGATATATGTTATATGTTTGTTTACTGAAGTAACAAATGCAAGGGAATAAAAAGGCAGTATTTCATCAAAGGATAATGAGTTTTATGAAATGAATAAATAAATATTACAAGCACAGTTCCATGTAATCTTTTTCATCTATGAATGGAATGAACATTACTGTGGATGCTTAGAATATGCTATTGCACAGATGAACATTAAAAAAAGAGTAAGGAATGTAAATTTGGGATTTCTACATTGGGAAGATGCCCCAATGCCCACCTTAGAGAGAACTCTGATTACAAGTGCAACTAGTTTGCCAAACTTAACAAAAAAAATAGGTATCAATTCTGTTGAACCAGTGCAAACTTGCTGAATCCCATCACTGCTCTTGAGTGCTGCTGATGTATTGAAGTTAAGCCTAATTATTATGCAAAAAAATATAAAAATTAAAATTATGCTATTTTGCTTAATTTTCATCAAAATCTTTTGAACTTTTCAGAATTTGTTGCATTTTTTTTTCTATTTCTAACAATATAAGCATTTTTTTTTTTCAAATTTTATATTTTTGCAACTTTTCATTACATATATGAGATATAAAAAAAAAGTGTTTTTGTCTATAAAATTTTAGCCATCCAATGAAATAATTGATATTTTTTAATAATAACAAATCCACTGAACAAAATGAGACATGAATGAAAAAATTTGGCCAAAATTTTCAGAAGTTATAAAAAAAACCACAAGCTATGTAACTTCTGTTGAATGAAGTTAAAAATAATTATTTTAAAAATTAAATGAATTCACTGAAATATTGTCATTTTTTAATTAATATTTTATATTTATTAACTTATTCTTACTTCATTTACATGAAAAAATCCTAATATAAATGAAAATAGCATCATCTTATACATAATCAGCTATAATAAATTTTCTGTTCCTCTAATTGGATTGCAGATAATTTATTGTTACTCAGCTCCCAATGCCACTTACCCATATCCAAAATAGGATTGGTTGCAATTTCAAGGAAGCAAGTGGCTGCTGTAAAGCAATAAAAGTGCCATGCCTGTTTAAATAGCCTGAGAATGTTTATGTTTTGTTTTTGTGATTCTCCTAAATTACGATGAAATTGAAAAAAAAAAGATCAATTAAGATATATTTTATTTTTTAACAGAATTAATCATTATTTTTATATTATTTACAATATTTTTTAATTTTCAAAATTTTATAGGCTATTTTATGAAAAATTTGATTTTTTTTCTAAAAATTTCAAAAATATCCTTTATCGAATCACATAATTGAGACAACTTTGATAGACTAGGCTATAAAATCGACAGGATGGATAAAAATATCCAAATTCTATTGAGCTATTCACATATAAACAATGTTTGTTTACACAATTTTTAAAAAAATATTTTGGCAACTGAAAAAATTAGGACTCATCAAAAGGGTGTATTTCCAACAACAACCAAAAAAAAAAAAAAAAAAAAAAAGCAATTTATCAGTAGTGATAAAAAACAGTAAAAAAAAAAAAAAAAAAAAAATCGATCTTCAAAAGCTAAATTAATAAAATCAAGATTTGAATTTTTTAACCTTTTTTTTTATTGTTTTTTGTTTTGCAGCCTTGATATCTATCAATGGCAAACACACTCAAGGAATTAATCATAAACTATTGGTAAAAATGCTGATAAAAAATATGATTAGGAGGACAAGAAAAACTTTCCTTATTTTCGAATTAATAATATGTAATATTATATTTTGTTGTAGAATAATACCTTATTCAAATGCATGTTGTAAAAATACTATACATTTCCATAGTAATAAATTCTGTAATAAGTGAGCTGGTGTAACTTTTTTAATGTGTGAGTAAAATTTTTGAGCAGATTATATTATTCAAGAAGACACAAAATTGAGTTGAATTAGCAAAAATATAATAAAAAGTGAAACAATATAGATGATACACTACACCTAAATAAAGATGCTATCTCAAATAAAAATGAAAATACACAAAATAAAAATTAAATGTTTAAATAATACAGAGCAATATATAATATGCATATCATATAATTTGCATAAACACAACTAGCAACAAAGACATTGAGAAAAAAAGGTTATCCATTGCACTATCTTAATGGCATATAGAAGAATATAATAGTTGACTTCAACACACAACAGACACATATATAATGTTTAATAGCAAAAAATATAGAAATAATTAAAGATTTTCTCCTTATAAGAATCTGATTAATTATAATGGTTTCAAAAAGTTTAAATTTATTACATTTGAAATATAAGTTTTTTAGTCAATTTTTGATTAACTGTGTTTACATTTTATTTATCTATTAATTCAACAAGATATATTAATAATAGAATGTATAGTTGCTTAAAATATATAATGAATTTAAATTTTGAAAATTTTTAAATTGAATTAATTTTCTTATACAGGTAATCCAGGGAAGTCAGAAATATAAAAGATTTATAGATTACCCACTACCAATTTTTATTATGGCACAATACATAATAATAAACACAAAATTGCAGGTAGGAATGAAGTTGTTAGTATATCAGATCATTCACATGGACTATTATGCATGAGAATGGCATTGACAAATCACACAATTTACCAATTACATCAGTTGAGGACCATCTGTACTATATAAAAAGAAATCAAAGACTAAAAAAGTTTTTGACTGACATAATAAATCTATTTAACATACCCTTGTGTTTAAATTACAATAGATGTCTATCTTACTTTTGGAAAAAACATAAGACAAACCACTAATTTAGGCAGAAATATTTAATCAACTAAAAATAAACTGTTATTTTTAGTTAATGATTTACTTTGATTTGTATTTGATTTATTGATTCAGTAGAAGTCATAAATATTCATATACAAAAATATCGAAAGCAATATTTTACCAATGTATATGTTAAGGTAAAAGTGATTAATTGGTAATTATGCATAATCACCAATCATTACTAAATTTTTGGTGATTTTACATAATTCCCAAATGATGTTGGTAAATTTGATAAATATACTAGAATTTTTCACTTTTTCCGACATTTATGCATAATTCCCAAATGAATTTGGTAGTTTGATAAATACTCCTAATTCTGTTTTTACATGATAGATACGTTCCCGAAGAATACGTGTAAAAAAATCTGGTATATATGAACTCAGCACAAACTTCTCTCTTGATTTTCTTGACAATGCTTGAGTTGTGCACTTTATTGCTCGCACATTATATTGTCCTAAGGGACTACAAATGTGTGCAATTTCAAAAAAATCGGGGGCCCAAATGTCTAAACCTCCCCTTGTAAGATGATCAAGTGATTGGGATAGTGCCCCAACAGTTTACAATTAATTACTGTGGTATTGGGAATTCTATTCAAGGCAACAGTAATCTAATTAATAAGAGACTGTTTTATTACCTGAAATATGTGCTTATTCTTTAATGTAGTTATTTTTAATGTTTTTATGACACAATAGTACTGTATAGAGTGTGCTCTTAAATATGTTTTGACTTACGTAAGGTTTTGTAAAAACAATCGATTTTATAAGTTGGGAATTTTCTATATTTCAAAAACTTGTTTTTGCTTAAAATGGATTGAAGAAAATTATAAAGAAACAAATATTAAAATTAAATATTTATCTTCATTATAATTTATTCCAAAAAGAATAGAATGATACAAAATGGAATGTAAAAAATTATATCAAAACTATTTAAATTATTTTAAATACATATTATTAATGTATTAATTTATTGAAATAAATACAAACATTCCCTGATTTACTTAGCCCAAAATTTCTCAGTATAAATTTTATGCAATTTTCCATAAAAAATGATTAAGTTAATAATACTGCAATAAAAAATATTAAAACAACAACAATTTTAAATATGAAAAGAGCTATTTCTAATAAGGTTATGATATTGCTTTAACCCTTTAATGCCCAAATTATCTGTTTTCAGTAAAAAAAACTTTTAATAAGAAAATCACATTCTGTACACATTTAATAAACACAATTTATTTTCAAAAATTTTTTGTTTGGTAGCATAGAGAGTAAATAACCTAAGTGTTTCTTATTTGATACTGTGGATGTAAAGGGTTAACAATATTTAGTATACTCTTATGACATAGAATAACTTTATTCAGTATTATGTTGTTATAATAGTTATCATCTCATATAATATATATAAATTATACTTGTGTCATATTATGATAATTTTTTTTATATTTTCTGCCTAGTTGAAGGATAGATATGTACTTCATATAGTATCATTTTTAATTTTTACCATAATAATTTATATAAATTCAGTTTGTACAAATTTTGTGGAAGTTGGAGAATATTTAAAAATAGAATTTAAATCAATGTAGCAAGCTCATAAAATTTAATACAGTGGATTCCATTTAATTGGGACACATCGAGACTAAGTGATTTTGTCCTAATTAAACGAAGTAATAATAAATTCTAAAATAAAATATGTAATTCGGGGAAATAAATAATAGGTAAAAAATAATAATAATTAGGTACCTATTTTAATGATTTATTAAAATAGTAACTAATTATTAATTTTTTACCAATCTCCTCTGACTGCTTTTTCAACACTGGGCCACTAATATTCACATCTCGCCCGCTAATTATAGAAATCTATTAATCTAATGCTTCTTCGACTTCTGGATCCTTTCCATCAAGCTTTCTTTTGAATGTTCCTGGAATTTCTTTCTGTAATGCCCACTCTTCACGCAGTTGATTTTCTTGTAGAAAACAGGCTATGTTAGATTTTGGTACACCAGTTATATCAGGAGTCTACGATGGCTTGTATTAAATGGCTGGCTGTTAATTTTATCCAGCAAAGCAATTTTACTTGAAAGTGTAAAATCATTTCTTGGCATCTTGGCAAAGATTTAAAAATTTTAAATAAAATCAACACTGTGAATGAATATCGATAGGTACAGTAACGATAGACTCTTAAGTAGATGCACATTTGCCAGACTCATGATTATAGATAACTGATTCTCATCATGCTAGTGTTGCCGAATACAGTATTATGTGTATTATTTATCAACGATAATTTATTTATAATTTTACTAAAGAATGGATGTGCATTTTATATCAACAATGATATTTACTAAAGAATGGATGTTTATATTAGGGCGGCGACAGTGTGTCGACGATGTGTATGTAATAAGACAATAAGAAACGACACTCCATTTCATTAGTCTATATTGTCTTGTAGAAAGGTTTAACCTGAAAAATTACCAATATAATAAAATATTGTTATAATTTTTATATAAGGAATTTTTTAAGAAAGCACACAAGTATTAGTGTATGTAGTGTTGCCATTCTTTCGAAAAACCCTAAAATATATCAAAAATTGAAAATTCCTTTTCTTCTACTGTCCCAATTAAGCATTTAAATTTATGTATTAGTTTATTAGTTTGGTTTTCGTTCTTTGAAATTTGTCCCAATTAAGCAGAATCCACTGTATATTAAGTACTCAAAAATATTTTTATCTAATATATTATAAATTTTTATAAGCTTGTTATATTGATTCCTTATATCATAAACCAAAATTATCTTATTAAATAGAATATTGATATTTAAATTTTAAATAATTTGGTTGACTAAAAATTTATTAATTTCTTTATTTCAGAATTTGACAGATATAAAATATTTCTCCCTCTCCTTTTGGTTATTATCATTCACAATTATGTTCTTTTATAATTGTGTTTTCCCTTTTGTTGCTGATGCCAGGTAAAGAAAATATTTAAAAAAATTTTTATATATATATTCAAAGTATTATTTTGTAGATAATTTTCATTTTGAAATATGAAATAAAAATGTAGAATATAATTTAGAAGCTCTGTATTAGTGAGATACTGTAAAGTGAGGTATGCCTGTATATAAAATAAAAATTTAAGTTTAATGATTATTTATTATTATTATAAAATATTTATTCAATATTAGCCTAATTAATTTTATCATGAATGATTATAAGAATTTAATATAGATAAAACCAGTGTTATATATCTGTCGTAACAATTTCCACAGATTTACTTATTTTGTTTAAAAAAGAATACAATATTTGTGTAATTATTTGTTTGAAATAATTAATTAGCCATTTTCTTGATAGATTGCTGTTTACATGAATACCAATTACATTTTAAAAATCTAACCAAAATAATAATTCTAAGAAAAACAGCAGCAAATTGAAATTGTTACCAAAAACAAGTTGTTAAATTGTTACCTGTATCTTCTCACTTTGCTCATCTAATACTTTAAAATTTATGCAATGTCACAAAACTAAATTTAGTCAAAGAAAATATCCAAAGTGAATAAGAAATATTTATACCTATTGTTTTTATTTCTTTGTATTTATTTTAAAGATTTGTATTTCAAATAATTTGATTCCAAAAAAATTTCACATCATAGGATGAAATACTTTATTAGGTGTTGGATGACAACTACATAAATGATTCTAATAATAGAAATTATTGGAACCATTTTTTAATCTAAGTTGTAGTTTGTGAAAAATGGACTAAAAGTTTAATATTATCTTATCCAGTTTTGTGATTTCTATCCAGAAAAACTAATTTAATTTAATTTGCAAGTAAAGAACTTAATATTATTACTTTTTAGTAATGTGTGTATATTCTGTATTTGCCTGTTTATAAGATGCATTTTTTTTATTATATTTAAGAAATTACTCAGAGAATAATAATAGAGCATATGCAAAAACTGAAAATTCAACAAGTGACAAAATGAGTAGTTAACAAATAATTTACATTGTTAAAATGAATATTATAATGGTCACCATGTTGTTGTTGGAGTAACAAATGAATTCCAATTATAATTTATAATTGAAATTCACTTGTTTACTGACTTTATAAAGATGATCATGCAGTAGCATATCTACAGTTTGAGTCACCCTTCCTTTGGGAAATACATAATACACATCAAACATATTTAGACACAATTAGAAAATTAAATTTAAGAAATGATAATTTTATTTCTTCTATTTATAAATTAAAATACAAAATATTATAATCACTCATCACTCTGTGTGCACAGTAGATCATTGCTGGTCATGGTGCTTAAGCTGTGTAGGTTCCTCCCTTTTATCTACTACTATTATATTAATCACTCTGTGCTCCATGACTATAAAACAACAACTAAAACAGTACTTTGTTCGATTGGATTAGGGACCTTGGATATTTTGCAATGACAGTCATATAATTTTGTAATTTTAACTCTCAGAATAGTTGACCATTTTAAAAATTTTTTTAATGCCAAAATGCCACCCCAAAGAAAGTGCTGCCTGGGCAGATGCTTGCTCTGCCCCACTGTAATCATGACAATAATCTGATGCTGAATAATACAAAAATAATGAGAGCAATAATCCTATACCTTTCTTTATTGTTACTACAGTGGAAATTTAAAATTCGATACTTTTAAAAGTTATTATTATTAAATTTACTGTTCCAAAATTAGAATAAGTCTTCTATGCTGCCATATATTATAAGCAGAAAATATAAACATTTAAAAAACAAAAAAAATTTCCTCTGCTCATGATCAATAGTATTTTAAAACATATCCTTTTTACAGAAGCTCTGTATAAAAATGATGTTTTTCATATATTTATAAACATTACCTAGGAAGGCTTAAAAAATAAATTTAGACATATATTTTTATATTTAGTTATATTTTTTCAATAAAGTATTTTCTAACATTCAATTTATTTTCATAATGTGTCTAACTCAGCCCAGTATTTCTAAGTATTTATAAATGTAGTGCAAATACAGAAATATTTCATATTACTTTATTAAACAAAACTGTTGTTCATTGTAACAACAGTTTCATTAAATGAAATACCAGAAAAATCATACATTATATCATCTCTGCTGTAATAACACCATATTATATTGCAACATAAACAATGAATCTACATGAAATATAAAATTGGAGATAATTATCATTTCCCATTTAAACTTGAAAAATTTTATGAATTTTGCAGTACAAACTTCTGTAATTGAAATTTGACACAAAAGTAATTAATGTGATATTTAAATAATTCATGATACAGCATGGGGAAGTTACATTTCATTAGTTATCATTTTCAAACTTGAATTTCTCAGAGAATTTCATAGTATACTATATAGTCTGTAATTTCCCCCTAGAAAAATTGTTACACATGATGTCATAGCATTTAAACCAACAACAACAGACAGGAAAAAGCAATATTTCTGTCTCTATTTCAATGATGTTTGAACTGTCTGTTAATTGCTAGTAAAATAAAATAGAATGGCTGGTCAGTTAGTATGAATAATAAAATTAGGTATTAATTATCTATTAAAATACTGTATGGATAATTCAGGGTAATCTTGAAAATTAGAAAATTTAAATTTGCTCAAAATTATAACAAATTTTTTATAATCATATAAACTAATGGATTTTTGATTTTCTTCTTTAAAGTTTTCATTTTAACTTAATTCTTATACAGCTTTTCCCATCATGATATTTTCATGCATTAATCAGTCATTCTATTCCAGTCAGATTAGTTTTTAAATGCTTAATGTATTAATTATTTTAATGACATTATATCATTATTATGATGATAATTATATTTATATACTCTTATTTAACATATTGATGAACATTATAAATAATCTCTCCTCCTTGGTGATGAATTGATTTTCCATGTCCTAAACTCAAATTACCCTATCATAAGCCAAAACTTAGTGTTGCCCTTCCATCACTGATGATAAATACTATTTGATAAGTAGCCATTTCTCAGTGGTTGAAAATGAAGGGAAAAACTCTAATTATAGACAATTTATAGGAAATTTTTACAGCACAAAACGAATACATTAAATTTACATAAAATAATACAAAATTTTAAGTAGTTGGCATCTATTTAGCTGTGAAATTCAAACTTAAATTTCTTGAAAACTTCACAGTCCAAAAAATTGAAACATATTTAAATAATTGATTTGTTCCAATTCTAGGGTGAAGGGCTATCATTTCCCCATCCCTCATTTTAAATCATGAATTTCTTGAAGAATTTCACAGCATAAAATGCTATGATTCAATTCAATATATGGAGAGGCTGTTTCCCAAACTTTAAAATGTGAATTTCTCAAAAAAAATTTCACAACATGAATTGATGGCCTAAAATTTTTTACGAAATGTTTGGGTAGAGGCTGAGTAAATGGAGTTATTTATATTTACTGTATTTTAATAAAGTTTGCATGTAAAATAAGTGCTTTTAAGAAAATGAATATTGTTCTTTTTAATACTTTTATAATTTTTTTCAGTGTATACAAATTTTTTAAAAATTTCTTTTTCAGTAAATTTATGCAAGACAAGTATAATTATAACCATTATACTTCATCTTATATAGCAGGAGCAGTTTATGATGTTTCTATGATCTTATCACCATTTCTCGGAGGTATAATTGTAAGTATTATATATATAAAAAAGAGAGAAAGAAATGTTATGATTAAAAAAATATTTTTCAGGATTTTATTGGCAAAAGAGGTATATTAGCAATCAGTTCTGGAGTACTTACTATTCCAGTATTTGGATTATTAGCATTTAGCTCTGTTCATCCGTTAGTATCAACAATATGGTTGGGTGTAACATATTCAATTGCTGCAGTATGTATTCACAATTTAAATTAATTAAAATATATTTTAAATTGTTTTTATATTAATTAATATTTATTAACAGGCAAGTATGTGGCCATCCATACCACTTGTAGTGTCACAATCTACTATTGGTACTGCTATGGGATTTACAACTTCCCTTCAGATGATTGGTGTTGGATTATCAAATTTAATAGTTGGAGAAATTCTTGGATCAAACAAGCAGTTGAGTGAATATATTCTCTACTATATGCAGTTTTCTTTATATTGTTATTACTAGATAAAAATTATTTAAAATATACATTAGTTCTAGTAGCTATGCAATAGGTAGTTGCTGGAAGAAAGCACAATTTGAAAATAATCAAATGAGAACTTTGTTATAACATGTATTTCAATGTAATGTTCTAGAAAATTTCTGCATTTATCTATCCCTTTAGTTGTGTGTTATCAGTCAAAGTCATCATAGATTATTCTCTATTGGAGCTTCTCCCTCACTCGAACACACACAAGAGTTTTATATTGGTTATTGTTGATTATCACATGTTAACACAGCTTAACAAACATTTTAGCAGCAAAAATACAGTCAATTCTCACTATTCGTGGTAGTTATGTTCCATAAATTCTTCGCAAATACTGAATTAGCAAATAGTGAACCATTGTGCTTATGGGAAATATAGTTAGGTTCCTGCGAACCTTTATTCCCAATATTTTCATAATTGGTTTCTGTGTTTTCTGTTTAGACACCTTATTTAATTTGTATTACATTACAAAACTTATTTAATCCAACTCAAATGTCCAAAAATTCAATTATTCACAAGAAATAAACCTGAAATACTACTAAAATTCTAATACCTCCACCAGCGATACAAAATTCAAGCAATTGTAGATCTTTACAAGAAATATGAATGTCAGTGTTCCAGTTCTAGCTCAATACAACATCTAGCTGTGTCGTTGAATACGTAAGCTTTTATACAAAGTGACTTACAGTCCCGTGTTGCTTCATTTACATAAATTTAAACTTGTTGCACAAATTATTAGTTTACAGAGTAATCAATTCAGATCATTTTCTTTACAATTTAATTATAAACCGAACAAAACATTGATAAAAGATCATTCTTATTTTCTCATATTGGATCAGTGGTAAAATTATATAAATGAGATGATATCACAAACCGAGAAAGCTCCCTTGGAAGATGGATGTCCATTCCATAAACACACTAAATACTATGACAGAGAACATGGAAATATATTTCTGTTTAAGAGTTAACTTATGTTAAATAATAAAAAAAGCATAATAAAATAATAGACAGGATAGGTCAGAGTTAACTTCTTCACAATCTTTATTTAATTTTTAAAAACATTAACTACATAGTAAATAAAATCTTATTTTTGATTGATAGTTTTTTGATATTGCAAGACGTTTGATGTGACAGCTGACATATTGTCTTTCTGAACTGCATCAGTCTTGTCTGTGTTGCTTTTTGACTCAGATCTTCATATGGAGAAAATGTGCAGGAAGTTAGGTGCCTAAATTTGAGGCTGCATTCAAGCATAGGGTCAATTCTTCCTATGGGACCCATGGACGATATGAACAGGCTTTTGACCTATCTGAAGTCTGTGGAGTGAGCAAAGATATTTAATGAGACTTTTCAGGCAAAACAATTCTGAAACTACACTTGGTAACAAACAACTTCCTTTCTCCCTCTCTCTCCAGAGAGAAAGGGTGTACATTGGTAACAGTATTTTCACCACTCAGCAGAGTCTGCAAATAACGATTTTGTGGTTATAAATAAATTTTAGCGAATAGTTGAATACGGAATCTGTGAATAATGAGAATTGACTGTATATATAAACATATCTTTTAGTCATTACTTTATGCATAAAGGGTAGTATCTTTTTGCTACAAAAGAATAAAGCAGCAATGTCAAAATATTTTTGTGTAATGCTTTCTTCAAATTTTGATCATGCTAAGTTGGTATCCTACAGATATTGTGCTTTGACTTAAATTATCTTCCATTTTGAGATTTTTGTATGGAAAGCAAATACATATTCAAATATAATACCAGAATTCACAACTTGCCTCAAAGATTAAAATCTGTGTATTTCTATCTGATTATATGCACTCTCCATTTTCTGAAGAACTAGGTGTATTATGAGAATTTTAATTTTTAAAATTATTATTATACTACAAAATCACATGTTCATCAATTTAGAAATTTTTAAGAATTGTATGTTGCACTAACAATTCTTTAAAAAAAAAATAATATATCCATCCAATTGGACAGATATAAAATTTCAACTAGGAACAATTTAATATAATTTTAAAAAGAATATTTATATGCTGATCAAAAGTCCCCATCTGGTTCAAATTACAATAAAAAAATTGAACCATATCTATCATACCTTAAAACATGATTTGTTAAAGTGCTGTGTCTATAAGAAAAGTTTCTTATATAATATAAAAGTATTATATAATGGCTTAAAAACTCATTGTCTATGTATTATACTGTTACCAATTTAGTGTTTTTATGAACAAGATTTTATAAAAACATCTTATTTGTAAATTTAATCTTACTTGTTAATTAATGCTGATAAAAGTGGTTCCAAGAAAAGTCTAAACAAAAGCTTTTTTAAGCAAAGCCCATAGGAAAATAATCAGGCTTAATTTTGCGAAACTGAATGCTTTCTTTACATATATTAAAATAATTTTGCTTTTTTCACATATTTTTTGAATCTTTGACTTTCAAGTTAAACTATTACAAATATTATCAGAATAAATGTATTTTCAATTGAGATAATAAAATTCCATCAGATCTCCAATAGTGATGTTTTACATATATTAAAATAATTTTGCTTTTTTCACATATAATTTTTTGAATCTTTGACTTTCAAGTTAAACTATTACAAATATTGTCAGAATAAATGTATTTTCAATTGAGATAATAAAATTCCATCAGATCTCCAATAGTGATGCTCTTGCTGAAATTGGTATAGTTTTTGTAATAACTCTCTATTAAAAAGCCATTTTCTGCTTTCTTACCTTTTACTAAAATCAGCTAAAAAATTTCATTTTTAGAGTGGCTAAACAAATTAATGATTCCAGTTTAATACACAGTTCATCATGGTAGTAATAATCATTGTCATGTCAGACTTGTTTTATTCAAAAGACCAGCTGCTATCCAAAGATAGCTAACAACAAAATAATTGCTAAGTCTTCATGTAAAAAAATTGTTTTCTTGACAATTTCCTATACGGAATGAAAACTTCTGAAAAAATGTATTAAATTTCAAAATATTTTGATGAAAATTAAGTGAGATATGGTCATTTTAATTTTTTGCAGTATCCAAAGATTTTTATATTTTAACCAAGACAACGAGCAGTTTCATCAAAATTGTTGGGGGCAGTTTTATTCATAAAAAGATGATAAAATTCACTTTAGGAATGCAGAATAAGTGAATAGAGAAATTTATTGCTTCTATATGAAATGGACTTCAATTTCTTTGTTATAATCTAATTTATTACACACACATTAGATTTGACAAATACTAAAATCATTAAATCTCAGTTTTTATGTGAAATTAATATTCTCCAATGTAATGGAAAAATTGTATTTCATTGAAGCATTTATTTTTTAGAAAATATGATTTTAACCTTAGATGTACGTCAATAAAAGTTTATCATTCTTTTGTATGTATATGATTTAAATTTAAAAGAAAATTTGAGTTCATGCTAAATTATTTCAGTAACATAGTGTATAAATTTTTTTTTTCTGCTATCAGAAATTATAATACAGGCAGTTCCTCAAATACAAAGTATCAGAAAAATCCAAAATATCAAAATTAATTACAATAAATAAATTCTAAACATTCATAAAAAAGCCACTTAAATGGAAATGGAGTCCTCTGGTTTATCGACATATTATGTAAATAACTTTTATTCCTAGATCATGTATAATATAATAGTTCATCTGTATTAAATCTCATCTACTTATCTGTGAAAATAATAATAAAGAATTTTTATTGATATATATTCTTTGTTAACATTAAAATTAAACAAATTATTATACAAGGTCTGCCAGTGAAGCAGGAAATTTTGAAAGTCCAATAATTCATTTCCTACTCATGAGGGGCGTGGAGGTTTTGGATTATTGTTTGACATGGAGCAGTGGTCCGGTGTACAGCCTGCTTTCTGCGTAAAAGCGTTTTACAAAAATGGTGATCATCAGGCATTCTGTTATGTAAATACGATTTAATAAAGCATACCGGAGAATGTTTTTTCACATCGGTGTGGCCCACCCTTGTCCCATCCAAAAAAAAAAAGAAGCTGGTTGCATCACTGTTATGTGACTTCTGTACAACGATTGTTTCGTAATCATTTCAAGATTCCACGATATGGAAGAGTGCCGTCTGCTCATGCAATTATGTCATGGTGAAAAAGTTTGAGAAAACTGGTTCCATGTTAAACTTAAAGCATAGAAGAGCAACAAGGTCTGTAAGAGCAGAGGAAAACATTGAAAGAGTTCGAGTAGCATTGACGTTCTGCAATGAGACTGCATCACTAATGTTCAGTGCGGATGCATTTGTTAAGTCTTTATGCAAAATTTGTCGTATCTTTTCACCCTTACAAAATTTCATGTAGTCCAGGAGTTGAAAGATGGCGATATGCTGGCTTGCAGGATTTTCAGCAAAGAAATATTGCGACATGTAAATGATGATAAAAACTTTATTCACTGCATGTTATGTCAGGTGAAGCACATTTTCATTTGAATGGATATGTAACAAACAAAATAGTTGATATTGGAATGATGAAAACCCAGGTGAGTTGCATGTAAAGCCATTACATAGTCCGAAAGTTAGTGTGCACTTTCATCATCTGGTATTATTGGGCCATATTTTTTCGAAGACGATAGAGGAAATGCCACAACTGTTAATGCAGACCGCTACACCCACATGGTCAGAACATTTTTGATGCAACAGCTCCCTAGATTTCCAGAAATTAATTTTTTCCAGCAGGATGGGACCACAAGTCATACTGCTCGTGTATCCATTGCTGCTTTAAGAGAACTCTTCCTGGACGGACTGATATCCAAACAGGGCGACATCTCATGGCCTGCCAGATTCCCAGATTTGTCCGCATGTGATTTTTTTCTTTGGGGATTTCTGAAGAGCAGGGTGTACACTGATAGACCGCAAACCATACCGGAATTAAAAACGAATATCAGACAAGAAATTGCACGGATGCAACCTGACTACTTCGTCGAGTGATGGAAAATTTTCATTCAAGATTAGAAGAATGTTTATACAGAAATGGCTCTCACTTGAGTGGCGCTACTTTTAAAAAGTAAAATGGCATACTTTACTCAACTCAAATCTGTAAAAAAAAATTCTGATAATAAACATTTCATGGAAAAATTGGGTACTTTAAATTTTCCCACTTCACTAGCAGACTGTATATAAAAAGGTCATATTTTCATGTTGCAAATTACTGATTTTAACATTATGTATAGTGTTTCCAAATTCCCGACATTTTGGAACCTTCGGGAATTGAGAATGGGAAATACTATTTCCCGAGAATTCCTGAAATATAAAAAATGTAATTAATGCAAACTTTATTTAATCAAAACTAAACAAGAATATATAGTAGTTATATCTAGTGTTTCCAAATTCCCGACATTTTGGAACCTTCGGGAATTGAGAATGGGAAATCGTATTTCCCGAGAATTCCCGAAATGATCTTTTTTATTTATTTTTCGTTGATCTGTAATAATGGCTATAACAGTAAATATTAATAAAAGACGTAGAGAAGGTGGGGCAAATGAGGTTCGTGGACCCAGCGCAATCTTTCAGATGTTTCGAGATACTCCTATATATAAAAGGTTGATGCAAAAAATGAGTAAATAAAATTTCCTAAATAGACCGGAATTTCATGACTAATGATAATCAATTGAAAATTACAACAATTTTTAAGAACCTTTTGTTTTTCTTATAGTTTATTTATGCAATGCATATCTTGCCCTAAGAGCTAAACAAGGGTCACTAGGTATCATTTTGACTAGATTTCTGTTACATTTCAGGTTTTACTCAAAATATAAACAATGTAATTAATGCAAACTTTATTTAATCAAACTTATAGTATATGTGAGATTTTAACATTAACATACATCACAATCGTCAGCTGAAAACAAATTGATCAAATGTGATTGATAGTATTGGCAGTTACTTTATGGAAACTATTTATCATGGAAAACAGAAATTTAATAAGTTTACGAATTCAGATAATTATTGGAAACAGACAGGAATGTTATTAAAAGAATTTCAAAAATTTAGACGAAGCGAAATCGGAGATCGACACGATCATATAAGTTAAAGTAAACTCATAAACAGCTCAGAGAGAGAGGGAGAGAAGAAAAAAAAAATTTATCGCTTTATAGGTCACAGAAAAAATCTAAGTTCATGAGAAAGAAGTTAACAAGCAATCTTGACAGCCGTTCATCAGCATTCCTGGGGAGGAGAGAAATCGAATTCCTCCAATTGGATAACTGGGTTCGATTCGAACCTCTCCGGGAATGTAGTTGGATTGGACTTCATAGGAATTAACAAAAGTAAAAGGAAAAACTTCAAGAAAAGTTGTCAGAAGATGTTGAGTAGTTAGTCGGAAGTCAGTCTCCTTCAGTCCTGTGTTGTCTTCCGTGCGTCCGTCGTCTGTAGTGTCTAGTCTCTCTTCGTATCTCGTCGTATAATCGGTTCAGTTATAATTTACTGCATTATACTTTTTAAGAAGAATATTGTAAAATAAAGAAGAAAGAATTAGAAGAATATACTCTCTCTCTCTCTGGGTATGTTAAACGCATACGCGAGGAATTGGACTTAAAATTCGGATTAACAATTAGATAATCTATATCATAGTTTGATTTTTTTTCCTTATCTGTATTCGTTAATTTTTTTATATAATTTTATAATGGATTGTTCCTCAGATTCCTTGATAATTAATGTAATTATATGTCATTTGACGTTTTCTATTTAAATGTTTTAGTTAAATTTATGTACTCTTTTTTTGTTAAATATATGTTTTATTATTTAAATATATAAGTGTGGTTATTCTCTAACCTTCCAACACCTTCGGACTCTGAGCACCCTTACTCACGTG
>AYEL01072238.1:0-20656 GCA_000484575.1 Olivierus martensii
AAAAAAAAAAAAAAAAAAAGCTGGTTGCATCACTGTTATGTGACTTCTGTACAACGATTGTTTCGTAATCATTTCAAGATTCCACGATATGGAAGAGTGCCGTCTGCTCATGCAATTATGTCATGGTGAAAAAGTTTGAGAAAACTGGTTCCATGTTAAACTTAAAGCATAGAAGAGCAACAAGGTCTGTAAGAGCAGAGGAAAACATTGAAAGAGTTCGAGTAGCATTGACGTTCTGCAATGAGACATGCATCCGCACTGAACATTAGTGATGCATTGTTAAGTCTTTATGCAAAATTCGTCGTATCTTTTCACCCTTACAAAATTCATGTAGTCCAGGAGTTGAAAGATGGCGATATGCTGGCTTGCAGGATTTTCAGCAAAGAAATATTGCGACATGTAAATGATGATAAAAACTTTATTCACTGCATGTTATGTCAGGTGAAGCACATTTTCATTTGAATGGATATGTAACAAACAAAATAGTTGATATTGGAATGATGAAAACCCAGGTGAGTTGCATGTAAAGCCATTACATAGTCTGAAAGTTAGTGTGCACTTTCATCATCTGGTATTATTGGGCCATATTTTTTCGAAGACGATAGAGGAAATGCCACAACTGTTAATGCAGACCGCTACACCCACATGGTCAGAACATTTTTGATGCAACAGCTCCCTAGATTTCCAGAAATTAATTTTTTCCAGCAGGATGGGACCACAAGTCATACTGCTCGTGTATCCATTGCTGCTTTAAGAGAACTCTTCCTGGACGGACTCATATCCAAACAGGGCGACATCTCATGGCCTGCCAGATTCCCAGATTTGTCCGCATGTGATTTTTTTCTTTGGGGATTTCTGAAGAGCAGGGTGTACACTGATAGACCGCAAACCATACCGGAATTAAAAACGAATATCAGACAAGAAATTGCACGGATGCAACCTGACTACTTCGTCGAGTGATGGAAAATTTTCATTCAAGATTAGAAGAATGTTTATACAGAAATGGCTCTCACTTGAGTGGCGCTACAATTTATACATAATTATTATTTTCACAACCCAGGATTTGAATATATCATATTAAGGTAAATTACCTTAGATTTCACCCAAAATCTAAGGTAATTTTTATGACTTTGTTGTCAAATCCTGGGTTGTGAAAATAAATATTTTTCTGTGTAAATATGTACAAACTGTTTTCGGTTATCCATGATGAAATGTGCTGGATTTACAAGACCTAAAATTAGCTGGTCCTGTGTTATCTGATCGGACATATTAGGGATTTCTCTGCTTTTGTAATCAAATTGTTTCTTAATATATCTTATTCTTATTTATTTCTTCAAATTGGACATATTAGGGATTTCTCTGCTTTCTTAATATATCTTATTCTTATTTATTTCTTCAAATTTCACTTGGTCAACTCACAATAAACTCTGAATCGTTCTGTACTTATATAGTATTATTTTTCTGTTATCGTTTTGTCTGCAGTTTAACAATAAACTCTGAATCGTTCTGTACTTATATAGTATTATTTTTCTGTTATCGTTTTGTCTGCGGTGTACCAAATATTGTATACAATAAATTCTTTGAATCTATATATCTTTATTACCGTTTATTATATATTGTTGCACGAATCATTACCCTTCTGGGAGTGCCAGAGGGTCCCCATTCCGCACACCGTTTGAATTATGTGTAAAAATTAATTGTATCTTACTATAATAATAATAATAATAATAATAAAATGCAAAATATGCCAGCGCCTTTTGATGTCCTGAGCGAGCGCTCAGCTTGATCGTATCTTGAGCTGGCCCTGGATACGAAATTGGAAATTATTGTAATATTAGAATAATTAGCAGTGCAAGTTGTTTCTAAATAGATTGATTTACCTACAGCAGCTGAGAGAACCAAGAACAACTCACGTACATCGCAATCGTCAGCCTCAAACAAATTGATCAACTGTAGTTGGTAATATTAGCCGTCACTTTGTGGAAATGATTCATCATGGAGAACAGAAAACAATTTATACATAATTATTATTTTCACAACCCAGGATTTGAATACATCATATTAAGGTAAATTACCTTAGATTTCACCCAAAATCTAAGGTAATTTTTATGACTTTGTTGTCAAATCCTGGGTTGTGAAAATAAATATTTTTCTGTGTAAATATGTACAAACTGTTTTCTGTTCTCCATGATGAAATGTGCTGGATTTACAAGAGCTAAAATTAGCTGGTCCTGTGTTATCTGATTCTGGTGTCGCGCGTAGATTTCTGGTGGCGTATATAATATTGTAGGACAATGTAACTTTAGATAGAGATAAATAGGAAAAATATTTAAAAGATACATTGTGAGTATTACTGGATTCAAGGAGCCAATTTTTCCAATTTCCCGAGAAATTTTTCTAGGGATTTGGGAACGGGAAAACGAAAAAATTCCTGTCCAGAAACATTAAATTATGTATAAGGATTTATGAATTATCTCAAAGATGAACTGCCTGTAGAATAGAAACTTTTCCTAAATTTCAAAAAATCATAAAACTAAAGTATTATGTAATCCTTTTTAACAATTACAGGTTATCCACATCCCAGAGATTGTTAAGATGGAAATATGTAATGATTTATTTGTTAGCAAATTCTGTAGCCTGTATTGCAACATCTGGTATTTTGAATATTGTGGACCGAAGAAGAGTAAGTAGCAATTAATGTAACCACCTATATAGTTAGAGTTTACTTATAAGTTTTATTTTCAGGGTGGAATTCTTAACTTTAGTCAGCGACAGTTGAGAGAGATTTTAGGTATTTCCATTCAAACAGAAGATGAGAGAGAAAATACCGAGGAAAATGAACAAAATACAGATGATGACAATCCCTTAATCAGCAAATCAGACATTATAAGTTAAATTCCTTTTTTTTATAAATGATTTGAATGCAATTTATGGACTCTGTACAAAGAAATGTTTTTCTATAGAAAAAATTTTTATTTTTTCATATTTTTGTAGATGAAGTAATGAGTAAAATGCATTCTTCACCCTGTAAAAAATTTATACACACATTAATAAAAGACCTTATTAAAAATAAATTATTTGATGTTTTTATTTACCTAAAATCTCATGTCTATAATTATCTCAATCTTCTAGCTTCTCTTTCAGATTCTAGCAGAGTGAGAATATCACCCTCTCTAACAGGACCTTTTACATTCCTGATAATTGAACGATTTGATTCATCCAAGAACTCCACTCTAACCTAAATAAAAATTATCAAAAATTTTATGTTAAGAGTTTGATATGAAGATAGGCACAACACTAGTTTTAACATATAATAATACTGACAGTTATTTGTATACTGACAAAAATTTTTTAACCATTATAAAATTATAATACCTTTTTGCACTTTTTTATAATTTTATTTAATAATTCCTCCAATTCATTCAATGGTGATTTAAATATAAATACATCTATATCGTTACTAAAACATTATTTGACCTCTGACTTTCTAATATGTTGTAATGTAACTTTACAGTATCAGGTTTCCACTTTTTATTGTGAGAGATCTTGGGACAGTATTAACAGGCACTGGCATAAAGTTCAGTGAGAGACGTGTGTAAGGATGGGTAATTGAGGGATTCAGCAATTCGATTAGAGATCACATTCAACAAAAACAACTTCCTTTATTTATTTGAGAGAATTCCATGACTATATAAATGACAAACAAACATTGTCATTAGAGAAGTATCTGATTTAAAACAAATTTTCGATGGGAAAGATTCAAAATGGGAGCTCCTCCGACAACTAAACGTTGAAGATATCTGGAATACTGTCTCTAGTCCTTAAATTTAATAGTCCTTCACCAACACACGGACACAAATAGATGAACACACGAAGGATGATGGAATCGGTATAGCAAATACTTGTTCTCCTGGACCAAAGACAGGTGACTGGATGCCAGCGATTAATACGAACATGGATAGAGATCAGGCATTGAGGAAACAAACATTGTCGGGCAACGAAGCACAAGCAAATTGGCGGTCACGGAATTGGCATTGTCGGCAGTTGAGAAACCAATGATAGGCTACTACTCTTGCCTACTCAGGGAACTCTGATGTTGTGGAACAAGCCCGGATAGAAATTGATGTCCCCTCTTGAATAACGTGATAAAAATGTGACCTTTTCTCTCACCTTTTCCCCAGGGAGAATCAGGATGTTTTCGACGTGCCAGATATCCGTTTCTCCCTTTTCGACTTGACACCCGTATATAAACATAGCTCGCGATTTATCATCGGGGGCGAAAATCCATGAGATGATCGAAATACGATGCAGTGCGTCAATGCATTTCGCCATTATTTATTTTAACAGTGTGTCGCTCCCCTCTCTTTTAAATTCCTTTATACATTTCCTGTTTCTCTTGTTTTGCCTTAATTGCGACTTGATTACATCTTAATTATATCCAGAGTTCCGATCCACAACAATTGCATTATTTATTTGTTCTGTTAAATGAAGATTGTTTTCTTAAATATATTTATGAAATATATATTTTTTTTCATATTTACAACAAATACAAAAAATATTTTGTTCTTTTTATAATTTATTTAGAAATTGAATAAAATTATAAAACATGTTGATTTCTCTCTACTAAATTGTTTCTGGAAGTGATGTCATACTATACGAAATCTATATAAATATTATAAATCTGAAATGTCTGAGCGCGTATGTGTGCTTATAATGCAAAAACGGCTGAATGGATTTTTATGAAACAACTTTTACTAGGGAATTTATGCAGGAAAATTTAAAGGCAGGTACTGATTATTAAAAATTTATTTTATATATTATAATTGGCATAAATTACTTGATGTAAAAATCTAAGATGGAAGATCAATGCTATTTGAGCAATCTTATTAGGTTACAGTGACCACATGACATGTTAGCTGGATGATAGATATCATTGGATTACTAGATTGTGTCTTTGGTAACTGAGTAGTCTCATTGGCTCATAATAGCTATGTGATTATTGCCTTTGACCTCAATGTGACTGTTCAATTACTAAATTAATGGCAGATATCAAGTACTGTGCAGTGTATTATTTTGTTAAATTATTGAATTTCAGATTTCATATTAAAAGGCTTTTAAAGTTTTTTTTTAAATCTTTCTCCAATTTTCTATTGATTATAGCTTACATTATCTTATTTAGCCATACGATACTTAAGTTAAACTTTGATTAGGCTTAATGAGCACGTATTATTAGCATCATGACTATTAGATATACAGTCGATTCTCATAATTTACAGATTCTGTATTCAACTATTCATGAAAATTTATTTGTAACCATAAAAATCGATTTTTGCGGAGCTTTTGTGCTTATTAGCAGACTCCTGCTGAGTGGCAAAAATACTCTTACCAATGTAAACTTTCTCTCTCTCTCTCCATCTAATAAAGGAAGCTATTTGTTACCAAATGTAGTCTCTATATCATTTTGCCAGAAAAATTTCATTACCTATCCTTGATCACTCTACAGACTGCAGGTCTCTCAGAACACTGACCTTATGCTTGAATACAGCCTCAAATTTAGGCACTTAACTTCCTGTGCATTTGGTCCTTATGCCAAGATTTTAGAAGATCTGAGGCAAAAAGCAACAAAGACAAGGCTGATGCAGTTTTTCAACACTGTTCAAAAAGACAATGTGTTAGCTGCCACATCAAAAATAAGATTTTATTTACTACATAGTTATTTAATTTTTTAAAACACTAAGATTACAAGTAATTATAGTATATGCAGTATACAGTATTATAATTATAGTAATACACATTAAATAAGGTGTCTTTAAACAAAAATAAAAAAAAAAAAAAAACACAAAAGCAAGGATGAAAATGTTGGGAAGAAAGGTTCACAGGAACCTAACTTTCTTTCTCATAGGCACAATGGTTCAGTATTTGTGAAGAATTTACAGAATATAACTACCGTGAATAATGAGTATCGACTGTATCTAATCTATCTATATATATACATATAAATCTAAATACCTGTTCATGTATGTTCAATTATAAGGCAAAATAGGCTGAATCGATTTTTATGAAATAACCAATGTATTTCCTAAAACCTCTTAAGATTGTCAATATCATTACCACATGCATCGATGTCCACTTGCGAAGAAACAAAATCGTCATAGCAACACACAATCTGACTTATAATAATGGAATTTTATAAAAAATTTTTCAAATTATTCATGTGGCTACTGATTTGTTATTTAATCTATCAACATTTTTCAATCTGATTATTTCATGATTTTCACTAAGTTTTTATTATGTAGTAGAATCTATATTTGAGATTAATTCGTTTAGTTCTTGATGCTCTTTGTTTGAGACTATGTCGTTTCACATGTTGTTTTGATATAAAGTTTCGTACTTTGTACAGTTGTATAAATTTCATAATGCCACAAAAAAGAGGAACTCTTTAGGTAAATTAACTCCTCCTGCTAAAAGATTGCATTTAATTTAATAAAATGAAACATTAGAAGATTGAACAAATCAACAGTATTTTAATTAGAGAAAGAAAGACAAAGAAGGGAACATTTGAAAAGACATATTTCAAATGGAAAATATCTTTATGGGAAAGATTTTCAGAATACATTGAAGAAAAATCCTGAATGTTATCTAAAAGATTATAATTTAAGAAAAAGAGAAACTTAAGTACAACACTATGAACTGCCCGAGTAATGCCAAGCATGGGCCTGCTAGCAAATATATAGAAATTTCACAAAAAATCATCAAAATAACAGTACAATTCTAAATAATCAAGGAAAATATTCTCAGTAGTTTATTTTTTTAATATCAAAAAATTTCCCATGCAATTTCACCTAGCTGCATTTCTCATCATAATCAATAACTTCCCCCTAACTTCTGGTCACCATCTTTCAACAGTAACAAAAAACTAACACAATTACCAAAACTATTATTGCAACTTTTGATGAAATAATAGGAATTTGAATCCAAGTTAATAATTCTGATGATAATATATATAAATTTTAAAATATTTTTTTAAAAAAATTAAGCATTTTTTTTATACCATAAAATGCCACTTTTCAATAATATTTAATTTTTTTTTAATTTTTATTATCTTGCATCAAGGTGTTTTGAAGACACACAAAATTTCAATTTACAGTTGCAGATTTATATTCTAATGTTACTGACTACAGTGTTTTACTTAACAGGAAAAGATATGTAAAAAATGGGTCTCTGATTCATATACTATCAGTTTCACCAACAATGTTTCACCTCAAATTGAATCAATCCATGATTATAACCTAATATATAAATGAATATTTAATGCATTCGCTGCTGAAACATATATATGTTACCGGCAAAGTATGAAATGCAGGCATTGTATAGAATGCCTGTCATTTTTAGGCAAAGTATGAAACAATTAATATTATATATACTTTGACTAGGCATTATATAGAATGACTGATGCTATTTAGGCAAAGTATAAAATACTTCCGCTCAGTGCCAGATCTAAGCCGATTGGATCAATTGCACCAATCTGGCCCCACATTGAGGCAAAATGAAATCATGAAAAGACTAATAAACGAAGAATAATCGTTTAGATTTACTATTATAGATAGGCATTTACACCCCAGCCTTCGAACATCTAATTTTTAAAAGATCCACAAAAAGAAAAATTTTTTGGAAAAATTGAATGTAAATGATTTGATTTTATTTTATCTCTTGGAACAGTAGTACTGAAGTAGATGAAACTCGCAATTTTAACATAAATATAGAGCAGAAGATCTTATCTATAGGAAGTGAGTTATATATTCAATACTATAAATGAAATTTGCAGAATAACATTTGAGTATTTTTTAAAATGATGTGATTTTCAACAAGTGAATCATTAATTCTGTTTTTATCAGGAATGCTATCGAAGGTTCTACTGTTATTATTGATAATTGATGAAGATATAGCCAATTGTAATAATTAGTTTAAAAACATTTTAAGGTAAATCATTCAAAGACTTCATAGATTTTAATTTTTCCTGGAAAAATATGCAGACAATTTTAAAATGTTCAGCTCACTTAAAAATATTCTTATAATCTGCTCAAATACAAATTCATCAGATAAATAGTTTTTATTTTTAGAGACAATGAATCAATTATATTTTGCAATTTATTTGACAAAATTATTGATATTTTTAAAGTTCCTTTTAATTTTCATAAGTATTAATTTAACATCTTTTATGTATTTTCATATATTAATTTAATTTGTCCAAAATGAAAATCTCTCCATTATAATATAATTATAAATATATTATTATTATTTTGCAATGTTACTGCAATCACATTTGTCATTTGCTGAAAGAAGTAACATTCTATCAAATGAAAGTGCTTCGGATACAAATAAATTTTTATTTATTGCCATTGATAAGCAAATTTTATATGTGACTATCTCGAACTCATCGATAACGTTGATTCTTGTATTTTTGAATAAAAACAATTTTTAACGCATATATGCGTCCATATCCATACCAATAGCTTTAGCTGGGCATTTATGCGTCCATAGCAGTCAAAGGATTAAAAATTGCGTATTTATTTATAAACGTTACTTATTTTATTTATACATATAAGCTATATGTTATAACTTGCACCCAGTTTTACAAAATTATTGATATTTTTAAAGTTCCTTTAAATTTTCATAAATAAGTATTAATTTAAGATCTTTTGTGTATTTTCATATGTTGATTTTATGATTCTTTTAATACTTTGCCTAAATAGCATCAGTCATTCTATGTAATGCCTAGGCAAAGTACATATAATCTTTTCATACTTTGCCTTAAAACACCAGGCATTCTATACAATGCCTGCATTTCATACTTTGCTGATAACATATACATGTCAAAAAAGTGGAACAAAGAACAACAAAAAATGAGTTAAAAAAAACTTAATTTTTTTAATCTAGCTTTTTGTAAATTGGTTTTTTGTGTATATTTGTTGAAAATATGCCCTTTTGATGGTGGTTCCTAAATTATTTCATTTGCCAAAATATTTTTTTTTTAAATTATAAAATTGAATGGCTCAATAGAATTTGAATTTTTTTTAATCCCATCTTATTGATTTTATAGTCTAATCCAGTGTTTACCAAACTGTGGGGCACTAGTCTATTGCAAGAAGGCGTGCAAGAATTAACAAAAACATCATTTTGGAATAAAACCAAAAATAAATTCAAATTGCTGTTGAAAAAATGAATTGGGAACACAGTTTTAAATACATATATCCTTGTACCTAGGAACTTTCTGCTGTAACTATTTTAAGGACAAAATATTGATCTAATTTAGTGATTAAAAAAAGAATTGTAAGTAGCAATATCTTCAATGACACCTCAATTTGAGAAATTTGTGCTGATAAATAGCCCCATTCATCGCATTAAATATCATGTTATATTAAATATGTATTCTATTTTTTGTGTTTTTTGTTAAGATTTGTTTAATTTTATTAAAAATGATTACACCATCATAAATATATATAGAACTTTAATTTTTATATATACTTTCTACTTAAAATTTATTTATACAAAATATGATATACTGTTTTGTAATATTAGATTGTTATGAAAATGAGGGAGTGTACTAATTTTTTATGACAAAAGGGGGCACAGACAAAGTTTGGAAACCGTTGGTCTAATCCAGAGATAGTTCAATCTTTTTTACTATGTGAGCTACTTCTAATGCTAATTTGCTAATTTTTTATGACAAAAGGCTAAATGCTAATTTTTTATGACAAAAGGGGGCACAGACAATGTTTGGAAACCGTTGGTCTAATCCAGAGATAGTTCAATCTTTTTTACTATGTGAGCTACTTTTCTATACAAAGTTATTTGGCGATCTACTCTCATATAGATCACATTTCCCCAACCTGATATCTAAGTGGCCGAATAGCCGAGTGGTAACACTGTCAACGGGCCATGCAGGAGGACCTGGATTCACATCCTGGGTCTGGTATCTTCTGAAAAGTTTTTTCGGGGTGCTGGGCCTGGCCCAGTGATCCCTGTCCTTCACCATCCAGTCCCCTCTGTGGGTGTGGATGCAGCCCATGGGCGGAACTGGCCCTGCACCTTAGTAATCTCCATGATTGGAAAGGGGTGTAAAATATTAAAAAAAAAAAAAAAAAAAATGCACAACTATGCAGTTAAATGAGGACTACTTTTCCAGCCTTAAAAACTTTAAACAAACTAAAATTTTTAAATACACAAATAAACTATCAATTTTAATTATTTTAATATAATAAATAAAACAAGTATATTAAAATAGAATATTTATTTTTCTATTTTGGAAAATCAAAGTTAGAAAAACAACAGATTGATTATAAACTCACAAGTTACAAGAAATGCTGGTTGATTTTTTAGAAAAAAAGTTAATGTGAAATTTGTCATTGTTTGGAGCTTACAATATTTTCATAGTCAGGTTGATATGAAGAAGTGGCCAATCCGCAATCATCCAAATGATCATTTGTAATTTGGTTTCTTGATTTTTTAGGGCATTTATATTTGAAAAAGCGGATTCTGACAAGTATGTCGATCCAAAACAAGACAAAAATTTTTTGTGCAATATCAGTTGATATTGGAAATTTTTCATGTGTATACTTCCAAATGATAAGAAAATTACCGATTTGACAATTTTAATAAAGAATAGATAAACAATAGCAATACACTTAAAAAGAATTAAAAAAATAATACAAACTAATGATAAATAAAATATGTTTTCAGTTTTTATTAAATTTGTAAGTGAGGAATAAACAAGAGATCGAACAAAAATTGCTCTGCGATCAAGGGCTGGGGAGCTGGAGCTGGAGCCAGGAAGTTTTGGAAGAGCCAGAGTTAAGTTAATCATATTCAGTGGAGCCAGAGCTGGAGCCAAACTTTAGTTACCTATAAAAATTTTTAATTATTATTTTTCTATAAAAAGCAAGATAATATAACTAAAATACATTAATCTTGGATTAGGCAATGTATTAAATTATTTATAACTAAAATAATTTAAATTTTATTTTAAAAGGTTACACAGCTATATTAGCTATATGCTAATATAATTAACATTGTATATGGTTATACTATGTTAAATGACAAATTTAACTTTACTATTACACTGCCAGTATAAGATAAAAATTATTATATTTAACAGGGAATATACTGTGGCTCTGGAGTGGGTGCCTGAGCCTAACCTATTTCAAGTCAGCTCCCCAGCCCTGCTGCGATCGATGGGTTGAACACCCCTGGTCTAATCTATCAAAATTATTCTGATTTTGGAATGAAATAAATGATATTTTTGAAATTTTAAGTAAAAAATCAAATTTTGGGAGCTTAGGCATTTAGGTCAAAAGAAAAATCTATCTCCATGCTAAATTTGATATTTATATATTCAACAGTCAAAACTGGAAATTTCTATTATTCATTTACTCAGACCTCATATATATATGAGTAAAATAGTCTGTTAATATATATATATATATATTATAAGTTGC
This sequence comes from Olivierus martensii, assembly GCA_000484575.1. Classification (NCBI taxonomy): domain Eukaryota; kingdom Metazoa; phylum Arthropoda; class Arachnida; order Scorpiones; family Buthidae; genus Olivierus; species Olivierus martensii. The sequence goes on from AYEL01072238.1 coordinate 11,496, forward strand.
AAGCAAATGCTGAAAAATGAAAATGTACAATTCATTAAAAAAGTTTACTTCAAAAATAATTATACATCTTTTAAAAAGCATAGTACCTCTGACAAATTAATTCCTCCTCTCCAATGTCGCAGTTATAAAAATAAAAGTAAAGCAAAATTTTCTTCTTAGAATTTGGATCGATCGTGTTAAATCAAAAAAAGTCGTGTAAAAATAGAATTAAATTTTTTTTCTAATTCGTGTTAAATCAAAATCGTGTAAAAGAAGTTTGTGTAAAAACAGAATTGGGTGTATTGTTGAATTTATTACTTTTAAAGCAATTTTTGTATAATTTCAAAAATGTAGTTCATAAATTTGATGATATGAAATTTCTCATCTTTTGAAATTTTAATTAATAATTTAATTATAGAGTTACTGTTGTTTCTTTTTTACAACACTTTTTAGTACCCCTTCATCCTTAACTTCAATTATCTCTAGCTGTTTCAGTACATTTTCAACATCTTTTCCACATCCTAATTGCCAAATCTGCATCTCTTTTCAAAGATGTTTTCCAGTCTTCTTGAGGATATGAATCTGGATGTATGCTTCTACATTTAGGGGCAAATTGATAGCACTGATATGATTGTGATAAGTTATTGTAATACCATCCCAAGCGAGGCTGGCTTAACCAAGTAAGTAGACAATGAACTACATCGAGACGTCTTTTGAAGAAGGGTGCCAAAATTATCATTTTCTCAATATTGTAAGGGCGCTGAGCAATGGCATACTCAGAATCTTTGCTACCTGGAGTGGCAATTTTTGGCCTCCAATCCTCCTCCAAAAAAGCACATCTGTTTAACTTTCAACACATTTTATTTTACATTCTGTGGCATTTAATATTTACGAAATGTTCAACAAAATTTGAGTGCTTTGATTTGAATTTGAATTAAATATCTACATATTGTGTATGTATGTCATATTTAGCATCAAATTTAAAAAAAAATATATTTATGAATACAAATAATAATAAATAATTTTTAAGAATTGAAAATGATACAAAAATTTTTATACAAATATCTAATGAATAGTAATAATATTCTCTGCTCTTGATTTTCCATTCAGCTTGGTTCCAGGAGTGAACTGCCCCCTTTGTCTCCCTCTGGCACTGAGTAGAAAGCTGCATCAGTGTACTGGGACCCCTAAAGCCAGTACTGATCCAAGTCATAACATGGGGAATTATCTTTATTTGGCATTTATATATCATGCTCAGTTCATTTGCTATTAATTCATATTTCCTCATGTTTTCATTTTCAGTTGTTATTAACAAATCTTGATTTGTGATTCCAATCTCAATAAACCAGATAATCTTTCTTTTTTTGCCATATACAAAAATATTGGGCCTATCATATTCAAGTTTTATAGACGTCTTTATCCGGGTATCAACTTTGATTTTCACACCTTCATCAATGATTTTGGTAAAAATGATAAATTTGTGAACCAAGTGAGATCTTAATTTCTTTGATCACTTAAAGCCAAACTTATATAAATGAAGATGAATGTAACCAACTACTTCATTATTCGACGAGAATACATTATTTATCAAATTTACCATCCTAGACTGGTGACTATGCATAATGCCCAGTAAATTTGATTCATTTAGTGCAATTTATCATATTTACCATTACAAACTGGCAAATATGCACAATCACCGGTAAATATGATTAGTTTGCAGCATATGAAACAAATTTATCACTTTTACCGAAATTGTTGATGATTATGCATAACAACTGCCAATTATGTATAATCACTGGATTAATCACTTTTACCATAATATATGTATTAAAATAAAACATTTCAATAAAATATTTTATGTTTCAGTAATTGCTTATTGTTTTATTAACAATTAATATTTTAAAATCCAAATAATTAAATTATAAATTTTACCAAAATTATTATTATTATTTAATGTCAAAAAAAATTTAGAATCAGATTATAATGTGAAAAATTAAATTTTTTAAAATTTCTATTAAGATTAAAATTTTTTTTTAGCAAATAAGCTTAAAAATATGGTTAAGTTATATATTTTAATCAAAAATTATAACATACACATAATCACTACAAATTCTTAAAAACTTCCAAAATTTAAACTGTTTTATTAATTGAAGAATATAACTATTAACATATTCTTTACACATTAATTGAAATTTTTGCATTAACATATATTCAGTTTAATTTTTATATATTAATAAAACAAAAATTAAATAACTTACATTGAAGATAATGGATAACTAAAAGAACAAGTGAGTAGCTAGATAAGGTTTTTTCCTTTGCATTATTAATATTATATGCTTGTGCCCATTCTTTTATAATCAGAACTAATGGCTGTACTCTCCAATCCACTGAAAAATAAATTATTTTAAATCATAATCCATATTTATAAATCTGAAATGCCTGAGCGTGCGTGTACACTTATAACATGAGAACGGCTGAATGGATTTTTATGAAACAACTTTTGCCTGTTAGGGGAATTAGATAGGGAGATTCGAAGATAGGTATTGATTATTGGAAATTTTTTTTTTTTTTAATAATAATTGGCGTAAATTACTTGATAAAGATCAAAGATGGAAGATCAATGTTATTTGAACCTCCTCATTGGGTTACAGTGATCACGTGACATGTTAGCTAGTCGATATCATTCGATTACTATGATCATATCTTTGGTAACTAAGCAGTCTCATTGGCTCATAATGGTCACGTGATTGTTGTAAGTAACTATTTTAACCTAATGAGACTGCTTTTAATGGCGGATATCGAGTATATTATTTCGGTAAATTATTGAACTTCAGATTTCATATTAAAAGGAAGGTATTTTTTTTAAATATTTTTCTAATTTTCTATTGATTATAGCTTACATTATAAGGTTTTTTAATAAATCTTTCTCTAATCTGAACTTAAGATTTCATATTAAAAGGTTTTTAAAGTTTTTTTTAAATCTTTCTCTAATTTTCTATTGATTATAGCTTACATTATTCATTACTTAATTTAGCCTAATATACTTAAGTTAAACTTTGGTTAGGCTTAATGACCACATGTTATTCACAGCCATGGCTATTAAGAGATATCTAATCTATCTATATATAATATCTATACATATAAATCTAAATACCTGTTCATGTATGTTCAATTATAAGGCAAGATAAGGGGCATTATGAAATTCAGAACTTACATGTAGAGAAACGAACCATCATTGCCATAGCAATGCAACAATTTGACTACAATAATAGAATTTTATAAAAATTATTGAATTATTTATGCTGCTACTGATTTATTATTTAATCTATTACCTTTTTTCAAATCAATGATTAATTTATTTCATGATTTTCACTATTGTAAGTTTTTATTATATTGAAGAATCTGCATTTGAGATTAATTCACGTATTTTTTGATACTCTTGGTTCGAGACTACGTCATTTCACGTGTTGTTTTGATATAAAGTTTTCGTACATCGTACAATTATATAAATTTCATACTGCCATGAAAAAGAACTATTTAGATAGATTAATTCCTGCTACTGAAAGATTTGCATTTAATTCGAGAAAATGAAACATTAGAAGATCGAACAAATCGAATTTAACTCGGGAAAATGAAACATTAGAAGATCCAAGCAAATTGACAGAATTTTAATAGAGAAAGAAAGATAAATAAGTGAACATTTGAAAAGACACATGTCAAAAAAAATATATCTATACGGGAAAGATTTTCAGAATGTATTGAAGAAAATCCTGAAGAAAAGACACATGTTTCAAATAGAAAACATATCTATACGGGAAAGATATCGGAATACATTGAAGAAAATCCTGAAGGTCATCTAAAAGGTTGTAATTTAAGAGAAAGAGAAACTTAAGTACAACGCCATGAACTGCCAGAGTAATGCTGGGCACAGGTCTGCTAGTATATTTATAAATTTATAAAATATCTTTTGGAAAATGTAATAAAAAATTTATAAAACTCAATGAAGTGAATAAATATCAATATAAATAAAATTTCATTATTTAATTTTATTTTCATTATTACATTTTCCAAAAGATATTTTTAATTTTATATTCATTATTACTATAACATGAATAAAAAAAAAAAAATATTTTACAGTTTGTTTCTTGTTTTTTTTCTTTATTTTTATTTAAAAATGTTAAAATGATAAAGATTTACCTCAATTTGCAAAGCTAATTAAACTTTGGAAAATGTACATAAACTGAATACTCATTTCACTTTAATTCCAAATATAAAAATTTTCAATCAATTCTTAGATAACAAAAAGTCCCAACTATTTTGCCTGTTGAAGTTAAAAAACTAAAAGCACCCTTAATATAAATAAAATATTGGATACTATAATATATAGTAACTTATATTAGTACTATGGTAAGAAATAGTACTATGAGTTATTATATTATAGTACTATGGTAAGAAATAGGCAAAATAATTATTAATTATTTTGCCTATTTCTTACCATTTGAATGTGAATTTCCATGTGCTAAGAGAAGAGTAATTTCTAAATTTAAGCCATTTTATTTTCTATAACTTTTTCCCTGCTCTTTGGCTGAATTTCAAAACTTAATTTTAATGTTGGTAAATACATAAGTGCAAAAAACAAACCCATGTTAAAATTATACTCCTGATTGAATTTTTTCCTACTCCAGATTGGTGCAATTAGGAAATGGCCAGCCTAACTATGATGGTATTTTGTTCTATTAGAATGTGTTAAGTATAAATAATCCTAATTAATCTTGCCATATTTAATCCCTTGATTCTATAATGGAATTTTAATAATTTGATTAATTTAAACTAATTTTTAGCACCATCTCATAATATAATAAATATTCTAATTAAGAGAAAAATTAGTTTAATTAATTCAAATTATTAAAATTCCATTATAGAATCAAGGGATTAAATATGGCAAGATTAATTAGGATTCTTTGGATTAAAATTCCCTTGAGGTTGGTTTAGTATATATGTGTTAAATATAATCACTGTAATTGCTTAAAGAAGTAAATTATTTTGTCTATTAGTTTTATTAAAATAATTGACATAACAAAAATCTATAATTAATGAATTTTTAACAAATAGAATTAAAATCATCAATACTAATTTCCAGAAAATTATATTTATTTTTGCTGATAATTTAGTAGAATGAAATTTCTGAGAATTGCATAAATTTAAGGCAATATTTGATGAAAGTTTTAAATTTTTTAAATAAGTAAAATCAATATGATGACATGCTTATTACCATATTATGTTTAAATTTGAAGACTATCAGGTGTGTAAATATGAAACTGGAATTTGCCAATAGATGGAGCCACCTGTCAATGTATCTTTTGTCAAACCCCGTCATTGGCGCCAATGTTTACTTTTGACATCTGTCAACAACATCCAAATCAAAACCATACAAGTTTCATACAACAATGCATGTTTTTTACGTGTTAAGAATGTCGACTTTTGTGCCTATAAGTTATGATTTGCGAACATCATTGATTTTTTGTTATCATTTGAAGAAAACTGCTGCAGAATCACATCGAATGCTTGTCAAAGCTTACGGTGAGCATGCTCTTGGTAAATCACAATGCTATGAGTGGTTTAATAAATTCAAAAGTGGTGATTTTGACGTAAGAAACGAAGAATGTGGAAGACCACAAAAAAAGTTTGAAGACAGTGAACTGCAAGCATTGTTGGATGAGGATGACGCTCAAATGCAAAAACAACTCGCGGAGCAATTGAATGTGTCACGAGAAGCCGTCTCCATATGTTTAAAAGCCATGGGAAAGATCCAAAAGCTGGGAAAATGGGTTCCGCATGAACTGAATGAAAGACAACAGGAGAATCGAAAAACCACTTGCGAAATGCTGCTCGCCAGATACAAAAGAAAGTCATTTCTCCATCGAATTGTGAGTGGCAATGAAAAATAGATCTATTTTGAGAATCCAAAGCACAAAAAATCTTGGGTTGATTCAGGACAACCATCGACATCGACTACAAGGCCAAATCACTTCGGACGGAAGACAATGCTCTGTGTTTGGTGGGATAAGAAGGGTGTGATTTATTTTGAGCTGCTAAAACCTGGTGAAACCGTAAATACTAAATTTTATCAACAACAAATGCTCAATTTGAATCGAGCTTTGCATGAAAAACAACCAGAATATGATAAAAGGCAATACAAAGTGATTTTGCTTCATGATAAAATATGATAAAAGGCAATACAAAGTGATTTTGCTTCATGATAATGTACCATCACACGAAGCAAAACTGATCCAGGAAACATTGGAAGCACTTAATTGGGAAATATTTTCACATACGGCTTACTCACCAGTCTTGGCTCCGTCCGATTTTCACTTAAATTGCATCAATGGGGTACGGACTTGCTGAGCAGCGCTTCACTTCCTACGAAAATGGCTTGATAACTGGTTTGCCTCAAAAGAAGAACAGTTTTTCTGGCATGGCATCCACGCATTGCCAGAAAGATGGGAAAAATGTATAACTAATAATGGCCAGTACTTTGAATAAAATACTCTTAACCATTATCATGAACATGTACTTTTTACTAAAAAATTCCGGTTTCATATTTACACACCTGATACTTGACACTTAGTAGCTCTGAAATTCAAAATCCAATGGAAAAGAATTGGCTAAATATGTAATATCATAAATTATTGTAGTACAGTATTTTAATTATATTTATATAATGTTTGTGAAATGCTTTATCATCAATAAATGAAACAACAATACTATTAACATTTGAAATATGCAGCTCCATTTTAAAAAACATCAAAAATCAGTGTAAAGAGCAATTGTTTATAATTTATTTTAAAAGATGTTTTACGCATATGAACTTTTACTATATAACGTATGTTTGCCATAGTTACTGTTCGAATTTTTTCATTTTTGAAATGAGTTCTAAAACTGTATTCTAATGTTTATATTGCTTTGCAATGATTGCTGAGTACTTTGAATAAAATACTCTTAACCATTATCATGAACATGTACTTTTTACTAAAAAATTCCGGTTTCATATTTACACACCTGATACTTGACACTTAGTAGCTCTGAAATTCAAAATCCAATGGAAAAGAATTGGCTAAATATGTAATATCATAAATTATTGTAGTACAGTATTTTAATTATATTTATATAATGTTTGTGAAATGCTTTATCATCAATAAATGAAACAACAATACTATTAACATTTGAAATATGCAGCTCCATTTTAAAAAACATCAAAAATCAGTGTAAAGAGCAATTGTTTATAATTTATTTTAAAAGATGTTTTACGCATATGAACTTTTACTATATAACGTATGTTTGCCATAGTTACTGTTCGAATTTTTTCATTTTTGAAATGAGTTCTAAAACTGTATTCTAATGTTTATATTGCTTTGCAATGATTGCTGAAGAGGATCCAGAGTTGAAAGCACTTCAATAAAATTATTTTAGTTAAAAAGAAAAATCTGAAGTTTTTATTTCTGTATTACTTGTTCTTTGTGCTGATTTTCAATGTTTTTTTATAATAACAATAACTTTTGATATTTATTTATTTATTTATTTTTGTAACAAAATTTATAAGATCAATAGATCAGAATTAGAAATGAAGATGTGTACCAGTTTTATAGGACAGGTCTAGCAGTGATAAATGTATGCAATCTCCACAGTGTCTACAAATGCATACATTAGAAGGCTTATGGAAACACCCATTTATACAGTAATCTGGTACAAGATGTGCACAATAGACCATTGGTGGTTGCAGTGCTAGGACTGAGAAAGCTCCCCTTCCAAATCTACATCTGGATATAAACCATGGTAGATGATACTTGATACAAAGTGTTGGACTTTTAGACAGTTGAGTTCATCCATGGCATAGAGGTAAGGAAGAGCAGTAGGGTGTAATTGGTACATTGGAATCTTTTTAGTCCGCATAAGTTTCTGTAGGCTTCATGCGATATTGAGAAAAAATTAATTTTAACTCAGAGATCTTCAATTATGATTTTGGCTGCCAGTGATAAAGTGGACAAAAATCATCTATAGACTCCAAAGAATCTTTTCAAAATAATGATTTACTGATTCTAGTTCTTAAGGTTGTGAGGAGTTAGGAACTTGCTGAATTAATCAAGGCAGTAAGTGCAAGGGATTTTCATGTTGAATATTTTGATAGCTGATGGGATTGCTATGGAGAAGGTTTATTATAATTAGTGAACAAATGGTTAGTTGCTCAAGATGTTGAATGTGGGAATTGAAATAGAGCTTGGTAGCAAAATCAATCATCCTTGGCTAATTTGTCAGCTTTTCTAAATTTTATTATTTTTATTTTATTGGTATTGACCTCCATTTTATTTTAGATACATTATTTCTCCAAATGCAAAAGTGATTCTTGAAGGCCTCTTTTGTCCTTACTATGGTGAGATCATCTGCATACACATGCATCAGACATGAGTAATATCTTTGATAATGTATGAAGGAAAAATCACCCATGATAACATAAAAAGAGTGGGACTAAGTGATTCCAACAATCTGAAGGATATCTATGATGATAACAGAGTCATAGATTCAGAATATTGGATTCAAGAATTATTTATTTATCAAGTTGAGAGTTAGGGCTTAGGGCTATTAATGTGGTAAAGAGTAGAGATCTCAATTACAAAATAGAGAAGAATACTCTTTTAAAGTTAATAAATGTAAACATACAAAAATTTCCCTTTATTCTGTGAGAGGTTGTTTTCTATTTCCTTTAATGACTCAAAGGCAGAGATGTAGAATGAGATTTTCTAAAGTATGTTGAAATGTGTTTTCAATGAGACACTTGTTTAATAGATTAGTAAGAATTCTGAAATTGCAGGATAGAAGAACGATGGTTCTGAAATTTCCATGATTGTTTTTGTTTCCTTTGCCTTTGTATAGAAGAATAACTGCTTGTCTTCCACTGAATAGGGATTATCAAGTTGTTTAAACAATGATTAAAGAGTATAAGTCCTTTATAGCACAAGTTTACAGTGGAAAAAGTTTAAAAAGCAAGAAAGTTTTAAAAAACCAGAGAAGCGCTTTCAGCTTTATTAAGCTATCTTCAACTCATTATAATAACAGATTGGAACATAAGAATTAGAACTCGTTTTGAACATAAGATTATAGAATCAATTTAAAGATTAGAACGTGAA
>AYEL01072245.1:0-13748 GCA_000484575.1 Olivierus martensii
TGCACTTAAAAAATTAAAATGAACTCTTATCAAACTAAATTAATATGTTACATTGGCATTAGAGCAGATACCTTAGACTACCTTCAATAACCCTCTTGCATTTCTGTTTTTTATTTCTTATCTTGATGTGTAAGACTGCTAACCACTAGGCCTATGAGTTAGGATATAGGACTATATTTTAATCATTAATCAGAATCCTATGCATAAGTTTCAGTTTGGCTTAGGCCACAACACTTTCCATAAAATAGACTAAATATGGCTCCAAAAGGCAAAAATTTATTACTTAGAGTTGAGACTCATAAATTAACTAAAAACACTATAGGGGCCTTTTCATAAATTTAGATAATTGATATTATTCATAATTTACTATCATTAGCCTTAAATAGTTAGAAATGATATACTGTATATATCACTAGCTCTAGGTAAATAGGACTTAAGGAGTCGGGAGTCGTTTGTTTTTTTCTAAATCTGACTCCGACTCCGGGCAGTTTTAAAATCCGACTCCACCCAAAAACCTCCGACTCCCGATTCCGACTCTGCAATGCTGGCAAATACCCTTGGCACATTCCTATGGGTATATATAATAATTATTTAATAATTTTAATGTTTCAATTCTTTTTTTAAACTAGATTGTGAGCTGCATTATAAAGCTAGAATGGGTGCATGTAGCCCATGGACATGCACCCCATCTAGCTTTATAATGCATAGATAGCATAGGTTAATGATTAGCAGTTGGCATTTTATTTTTCACAGCAATGAATTTAATGTAGGTGACTATTCATTCAAAATTTTCTGGGACAATCCCAGATTTTGATACAATGTCCTGCATTCTTGAAAAATGTCTGAGATTTTAAAAACATCCCATTTTCAAGATACAAGATTTTTTTATTTTTTTTGAAATTTATGTCTGATATCAGCTATTTGAATTACATTTGACAACAGTACTGTCCTTAGATTTGAACAAGTTTATCCCAGATTCTGCATGTCATAAATTGAAGAGAGTAAATTTATTAAATAACAGATAAAAATAAAATATTCAAAATCAAATCACACAAAATAATTAAGGATGGCATGCATAACTTAATTTAGCAAATATCACTTTGTTGTATGGAATATAGGATTGAAATCAATTTATAAGATGAACATTCAGCCCAGATTTTTCAGGATAGTCCTATTTTTTTGGTACATTATAGCATATCAATAAATGCGTTGGATGAAAATCTATCCGGTTTTCAAGACATAAGTTTTTGTATTTTGAAATTTGCAAATGAAATCTACTGCATTTGATAAAAAGTATCGAAAATGCAGATTCAAAACAAATGTCAAATCAGTATTGTAATATCAGTGCCAGCCAATAGTGTTTTACAGTTTAAATTCTTCAATTTCATAAAGTCATCCCATATTGAGCTTCGTTAAGAGTGTGTTGTTATAATAATGTTATTGTTAATTAGTAAAACAAATGAATTTGGTAATTTGGAAAATATTTAAATATGAAAATAAAACATTAAATTTTCAACTGAAATTTTTTTTCTTTTCAATTGGCATGAGTAATATAATGATCAGCCTAATTTAATATACAGGCAAGCAGGCATTTGCCTACTTGGCTTGAACTGGTGAGCTCTTGGCAAATGCTCAAAATCTTCCATAATATATTTTAAATTATTGAAATGTAAGTATATTTTAAAATTTCAATTTGTTGCCATAATTTAGATTTTTGTTTTTCATCATCATAATAATTTTCTCTCTCAGATGATCTATCCTTTGAGATTATTTATTGTTGCATATCCCAGGCCTTATTTCTTTTAGTTTACCAAACATTTTTTGTTAAGTCTTTTTGCATGCTACAGACATGATATGCTGCTCAAGGTTATTTATAGCCAGTGGCTATGGATGTGATATGTTGTGCTTGGCTAGGACAAACAATAAAATTTTAAAACTGCAATTTGGCCCACCTAATTGGTTTATTGCAGTTTCGTTTGGAGTTTTCAAAAGAAGGAACATAATTAGTTCCTGATTATGGTTCCTAAATGTTTTTTTATTTTGTAAGGTTTTCATGAGAATTTATTTGATTGAATATTTTCTGGTAAATTGACTTTTTTCCTCCTCTTCTTTCTCTATATTCTAGAATCTAGATTACTATGTTCATGTTATTCTAATTATATGTTGAAATAATGTTATTACTAAAACTTTTTGCAAAAATTAATTTTTTATAGGATAAATATCTTATAAAATCTTATAATTTAAAAAATATTATAGATAATATAAACCTATTGCTTAATTATATTAAAATAGACAATAGTTTTTATTAATCATTAATTTTTTACTTTATATTCACTGTATTTTTGCAAAAAGTGAGAAAATGCTAATGTAATGTAAATAAAGATCCTTCATTAAAAGAGGCATGGCACTTTTATTGGTTTATTGCAGCTACTCCTTTTTAGCACTTTTCCTGCCGAGCCTAGTACACTTCAGGAAGTGTGGTATTGTGAGTATGCCAGATTATATTATCTCAAGTCCAGTTACAGTGAACTAAAGAATATTATAGCTGTTTATATATGAGAGGAAACAATTTTTATTTACATTAGATTGCTGATATCAATTCAAAAATTTATAAAAAAATTAAAGATTATAGAAATGAAGGAAAAATATATTAAGTAAATATAATTTATTAATAATAATGACAAAATCTCAATATATTTATGTAAATTTTGAAGTGATTACACCAGATATCTTAATTAATATTCATTAATCAAAATTTGTATATTAATTGATTTTTATAAATTTTTTTGAAAGTATGGTCAGATTTTCTTCATTTATGGTTTGTTTTAATCAGAGGACCAGCTTATATTCAAAAATAGCACTTATTTTATTAATAAAATAAAAAATTGTATTGTCAGCAATCTCATACTAAGGATGAAAACATCTGAAAAATATAAAATTAAAACAAAATAAAAAAATACTTACACTGTTGGAAAAAGAGAACAAAAAACATAATAACTTTTTAAAATTTCAAGAGATTTTCATAAAAGTTAAGTGAGATATGATGCCAAGCTAACTACCAGTAATTAATTACTGGTAGTTAGCTTGTTAATACCATCAATTCTTTTTTTTAACTTTTGGCTGATTTTAAGTTTTGCATATTAATTAATTACTGGTAGTTAGCTTGTTAATACCATCAATTCTTTTTTTTAACTTTTGGCATGCAACATGTAAATCCACTGCTGCTTTTTACTCATTATATTCATTCCACAATATTATATTATTAAAGTGGCATATGCTAAGCATTCTTTAAAAGTGACTATATCAGAGCCAATGTCTTACTATAGGTCACTTTTAAAAAAATAGATATGCATTCATTTATTATATGTTTATTTTAGTAGAAAAATAAACATCAGTTATGGACATCATACCAAGGCTGCCCCTAGGAATTTTGCTGCCCTATGCAATAACATAGCTTGCCACCTTGTCCAATCCTCAAATTAAAACTTAACATTTAAAAAATCATTATATTAAATAAGCTTCTACATGTCTGACCATTAATTTTAATTAGTATCATTAATCACAATTCATATATTAATGAAAGAATAATCATAAGATAAACTATCCATTTATTCAAAAATGAGAGGTAATTATAAGAAATAAATATAGTTACATAACTTTACATTATTCACATATATATAATGCTCATCACATGAGAACAAAAAATTATGAAATCATAAACATTTAATTATGGATGTATATGATTAGTTTTTATTGTATAGATCTTCACATTAATGCATTTAAAATGTTTGAAATGAATATCTACTGAACACAACTGCAAATATCTACTTCATATTTGCAAAATTACAAATAAAATCACTGTAGTCTAATTTTTGATCAATTTCACATTCAACTGAAATCATGGCAAGTCTTCCAATACAGTTTCAGCCATTGCTGAGCATAAATAAGTTTTAATAAGTTTCGGTTTTGAAAACTTACACTTGCCACTTGCAACCATTCCAGCAATAACAGTAATATTCTTAAAGTTACAGTGATATTAGAAACAAAATTATTTTCAACAATACATAGCACTTCAGTTGGTAGTGTATTTTTTGTATTAAGTGGAAAATCACTCTCATTTCACCATATAGTGCAATAGTATCAAGTTTTCAATTTTCCTGATGTGTTAAAATGCTTTCCAGATTTTTTTATATTTGTTTAGAATTTTATTTGTCATCTTGAATTTTAATTTAGGGAGGTTATTTATATAACATCACTAAATTAAAATTCAAGATGATATATAACATCCCTGAAATATATGAGTTGTGATATTCCAATTACTCAAATCTTTTTAAATAAACTCACTGACACACTGCATTAAAAATTAACCAAATTCACAGGTACAGATCCCACAAACGTCCAGGCATTCCAAAAGTTCACAACTCTCAACAGTTGAACAATACACTACATTTATGAACATTTGAACAATTGGAATATCATAATTCACATTTTTTTAATATAACTGGTTGCAGCATTAATAATACAAAAGAAAAACTATTTTGAATTTAGTTTTGGGATCCAGAATAAGCTCAGAAATGACTCACTTATAGGAAGGATTTGTGGTTGTTGGAATCAATAATGCATACATCTTCTTGCAACAACTTATGAGCTGTCCTCACATATAAGTTATATACAGTAATACAAGCATTTTAGGCATGATAAACACAACATATCACTATATTATTTTAAATAATTAGTTTATGATTTAAGAATAATTCAATGTATAAAAGAAGTTTTTGGTGCAAAAATATGATAAACATCCTAAATTTTGGTTCTGACAGGGAAGGAATAAATGAAAATATGTATTTTAATAAATTATTTTCATATTATTTTTTAATTTCCTAGATTTTTGCCATCTCCAAAACTTTCTTCTTTTGTCTGGATAAATGTATGTGTTCACTATTGGAATTTATTGGATATTATCAGTAGTACTCTTCTATATTGGCATATATTGAATATAAATTTTAATTATAATATAATAATTTTTGGAAATTATTCAATTTTGAAATATTGCAGTAATATTAACAAAAATACATAAATTTACGGTATATTACATTTGTTGCTAGACTATTTTGTAATCATAATATTTAAAATGTTTGTACAATTTTTTAAAATTTGAAAATAAGAAGCAATATTAATCTTTACAACATTTGCAACTCAAAAGACATCTGTAAGTCGACCAGATTGGCCGTGTGGAAACGCTTTGGCTTTCCACTCTGGAGGATCCTGGTTCAAGTCTCTGGTTCCACCCCTTGAAAATATTTATCGAGGGGTCTGGGCCTGGCCCATCCTCCACAAATCGGCTGACCCCTCTGCAGGGGGTGGACAGTCTGTGGAAGGGCTTGTTTTGCCCCATGGTGTAAATAGATATGGTGTGCCTATGCGCATCGCTTCCCCCTAGTGACGTTCGTTAGAAGGGCTTGTTTTGCCCCACCTCCTGAATGGAAAGTGGTGACATCTGTTGACAAAACAAAAGGACATCTGTGTACATTATTGATTAATAATTAAGAAATTAGCCTGATTTTAAGAATTTTGAATCTCAATTGCTATAAAGTTGGATATTTTTCCAGCTGAGGTTTTCTAAATGATTATGAAGTATCTGATTAAATAATATAATTTTGTATTAATATATATAAATTGTGCCAAGGTTTGATTGTTATATGCTCAATATAGATATATTGTGCTATAATGTATTAATTGGGGCAGGAAAAAACCTATTCGTTAAACAAAGGTTCGTTAAGTGAGTATAGGAATTACGCCATAAACTCTTGGATGGTTCCAGTTGGAAGTTGATTGCAGATATTTATGCCTAATTTATGAAGAATCAAATATTTTCCAACTGCCTCACAAAGCATTACATGATATCATTTATTTCTATTTTAATTATTACTTAACTTTCAGCATTAATATTTCATCTTTATTTGACATAGTGTAAGCATCTTGGTAAACATATAGGGTAGTGGAAACGTCGATTTTTGTTCATGACGTAACCTAACTCGAACAAAGGAAAGATTATTTCTGTTAGATCCACACGTAAATAAGCTTACTTGCATTGTTCAAGCAGTTATTTATCACAATTAAATTTTTTATTGCATTTTTATTTACATTTCTTTAACAAACTTCTGTTATGAACAAAACGGTACAATTGTCGCTTTACAGAAGCACGGCGAAAATGGTACAGATTGTAAAGAGAGCCTAAACATGCAAAAAATCCCAAACAAATCAGGGGTCAAAGGTCAAAAGTTTACGAGATACAAAGGTGTATGCGGCATAGATAGCGGAGCACGGGAACGGAACGCTTATGTCAAACTGTTTCCAACAAACGGAACTTTGCGGGTCTATATCTCGTAAACCTTTGATCTTTGACCCTTGGTTCACTAGAGATTTATTTTTGCATGTTTCGGCCCTCCTTTTCGATCTGTATCAGTTTCGACGTGCTTCGGTAAGGCGGAAATTGTACCAACAAAATTATTGGAAATTGCAATAATGACATCATTTACGGAGATATTTTTTTTTTTAAATAATGCAGTTATTCACTTAGAAGTTTCGTAAATCCCAAATTAATATAAAATAACTATAGATTATCGTAGTTTCATACCGAGATGATAATTTTTAATTATAATTAATAAACACTATACCTTATTTCCTGTCGATTCTAATGAGCCATCGATTTACTGATTTATTCAAGTAATTTTTATCTTTTTTTTAATGGTAGATGCCCGGAGAATAATTCAAATTTTATTGTAAACCTACAATGCAAATATCGTAAAAAGATTAATTATAAGGCGAATAAGTTTATTTGAAATACTAACAGCACAAAAAAATCAGAAGCATTGCATATCTCAACTTCAAGAGGGTGTTGAACCTGTCTGCCGCCAGGCGTATAATACTAGTAAGTAATTACCTAGTAGTAGTAATTATTCTAGTAAGTACCGTAATTAAGCGTTTTGTGACAACTATTTTAAAAGGCCGCCAGGCGTGTAATACTAGTAAGTACTAGTAGTAAGTAATTACCAAGTAGTAGTAATTATTCTAGTAAGTACCGTAATTAAGCGTTTTGTGACAACTATTTTAAAAAAATCCGGTTGACTCCATCATGGGTGATGGGCTCTTAAGTGGCCGCCGCCAGATACAGAATATTCCTCGTGCGATATGGCGGCTTAACTGACCTAACCGAACCAACCTAATCTCTACAAAATCCAAAAAGAATCATATATATTAAATTAATATATTTTGTAGAAGATATTCTTCTTTAATCTTCTGCCGGAATTGGCAGGAACCAGTGACCACCATTGTCTTCTTTAGCAGGATCGGTTTAACCCGGTAAGTAAACGATGCACCGCATCGGGGCGCCATCGGATAGAGGATGCAAAAAATATCATTTTCTTAATATTATAAGGGCTCTGAGTAGATGCTACAAGAAAGCTGCATCAGAGTTCCGGGATCCCTAGAGTCGGTACTGTTCTCCAATCTCTGGCTTGGGTTCTTGCTTTCAGGTCCTTATAGGTTCCCCTCTCCTTAAAGACACCGATCATTTTTATTATTGTTATTCCTCTCTGCTTGTTTCCTTCCACCAGTTTGCTTTTCTTCTCTCTATAATTTCTACTAAAGAACTTGTTTTCCTTTATCTTGTTTAGAACCTCTTCATTTTTCACTTCTTTAATCCATTTTATCTTTTCCATTCTCCTCCATACCCACATTTCAAAAGCCTCAATTCTGTCTGTATCTCTCACTCAAAGTCCAATTTTCTGCTCCATCGAGAAATACATTCCAGATAAAGCATTTCGCTAATCTTTTCCTGAGTTCTGGTTTCATTAGCTCACACAGTAACCTTTTCATTTTGTGAAAATCCTCTTTGCCATTCTATTTGTAGAGGATATATTTTTTTTAAGTCTGGATCTATATACAGTTCCAGGACTTCTGAAATTCTGGAGTTGTTACTTATGATTTTCTGAATTTGATAGATTTATGTCGAATTATGGAATATAATTGATGATAAATATTAAAATTTACATTCAGTGGGCTTATTAATTGGTCACTTAAAATTCTTATTTTTTTTCAAAATGTCAAAGAAAATGTTAACAGTTTTCAAAGAAAAATTTTTCATTTTTTATCACTTTTTGATAACGTTTGTCATATTCTTATGTTAACTACAGTGAACTTTTTAAAATAATCTACAATCTTAACTGATTATGTCATGAAACAAAAGCAAATAATTTTGTTTTACATAATTATATATGAAACCTGTTAACTGCATGGTATTAAAAATATTGATCGTATCACAGAATTATGCAAATAAAGAATTAAAAAGATATTAGGTAGCATCAACGATTAGAAATTATTGATATGAAAGGTGTTCAATACGTTCCTTTCATATTACTATCAGTTAAGCATAGTACTTAAAGTTGTTAGATTATAATTAAAAATCCAAGATCATCGGACGTTGATTATCATCAAAAAATAAACTATAAACAGAAAGATAAATGATATTAATTTATACTATGGAAGAGTACTGGATGAATTTAGGACACTTTATTTATCTAAGTTGAGAAAATAAGATAAAGATGTCGACTTTCTCTGGATTTCTAACATATGCCATTTATAAATTTGTAATCTATGTTTCTCCAATTACTTGCGTATTTATACAGCGATGATTGTCTTAATTTACGCGATTAATTAATTTTCATTTATAGTTTAAAGTTTTCACTCTTAGATATAAAATATTATGTGGCGAAAGATACTTTAAACATAAGGCAGTGCGAAATTCCTCCCATGATAAAATTTGCATGTGGTAATTTCTCCTTGCATATTTTAATATATAAATATGCACGGGACAACTTCTACATGCAAATTTTATCAGGGGGAAGTTTGCACTGCTTCATATTTTGGGTAAGAATTGGATTTAGATTTTATTAGAATAGTTAGAGAGGTAAAATATTAAACAAGTAAAATCATTTGTGGCTAAGAGGAAATTCGTTCCATGTGAAGAAGAGGATTCCATTCCAGATCCACTCTTCCACATTTTTCACTCTTCTAGGTTCAGCCCGTTAATACCATAAAAATCTATGGTTGAAACCCATTCTTCAACCTTCCAGTTGACTAGTTTATCGTGAACTTTGAAATGCCCTTCGCGATGTATGCGAACTTCGCAAAAATTGGATAATATTCATTCTAGATTTTTCTGAACACCTGCTTGTGCATTAATAATAATAATCAATGGACCCACTTCTCATAACATACGTGAATATTTTTCAAAATCACAAATGTATACACAGGTTATTGTGCTAAAATGCAGAAGGTAGACTCAGAAAAAGCAATCTTTATCATTCCGTTTCAATACGGAAAGGATCAAAAATTACAGAGGAATATTAATTATTTTATTAAAAATAATTTTTGATAAAAATCAATAGTTTGAATAAATTAGCATTTCGTTCAGGAAGTTTTAAAGTCTAAAGTATTTATCAATAGATTAAGATGTCTGCATTTAGACTATTAGTTTTGTTTCTTTATCATAATTAAACTACATGGAGTAAAAGCAATTTAATCAATATAATAATTAGAAAATACGAGTTTGGTGTAAAGTACAATCAATCGTTGTTAATTTAAGGATAAAACTTGCGATTCTTTGTAATTGCAACATTGATAATCCGGAAAAACCCATAAAACCAAACTATTTTATCAGTTGGAGATAACTTTTTAATAAAATTATCTGAAAATAATTTATCATTAAAGATAAATTAACCAATATAAGCCAGTATGACGAGCATTTGTTAGCAATCATGGCTGGCTTTCGTACTGTCTTTCTGATTGCGTTAACAGTAACAATTGCAGCCGCTAAATGCAGAGAAAATATAAACTGCCGTCGACCAAAATGTAGTTGCGCTACTACAGATACGCCGAATAAATTAAAGAGAGAGGACATACCACAGTTCGTGATGTTGAGTTTTGACGATGCAATCAATGTCGTTAACTTCAACAACACTTACAAGCATTTATTTTTGGGTAATTATAAGAACAAAGCCAATGGCTGCAACATAGCAGCAACTTTCTTTGTCACTCACGAGTATGCAGACTATCAACTCTGTCACGAGCTTCATCGGTATGGCAACGAAATGGCTGTGCATTCCATCAGGTGAGTATTTAAATTATATTTTTTCATGTTGTATTTTCCTATTACAAAAGCGTGACATAATATCTTGTAATTCAGTCACGAAGCCGGCACTGAACTGTGGAAAAACAAAGACTATAGAAGATGGAAAGAGGAAATGAGTGGCATGAGGAAAATTCTATCCACGTTTGCAAAGATCGATGAAGAGAAAATAACCGGGCATAGAGCACCGTATCATTCAGTCATGAAGCCAGCACTGAACTGTGGAAAAACGCAGACTATAGTAGATGGAAAGAGGAAATGAGTGGCATGAAGAAAATTCTATCCACGTTTGCAAAGATCGATGAAGAGAAAATAACCGGGCATAGAGCACCATTCTTGCAAACTGCAGGTGACATCACGTTCGATATGCTAAACAGAGAAAACTTCCATTATGATTCCAGTATGCCAACTTTAACCAAGACTGGAAATCCCGAGTGCACAGGAGAATCGGATGGAGCCGCATGGCCTTACACGTTAGACTTTGGATACGAACAAGATTGCCAGATACAACCGTGCCCCGAAATTAAACACCCTGGTCTCTGGGAAGTACCACTGGTAAGCTATACGTCGGTTAAAGACACAAACTTCAAGTGCTCTATGGCTGATGCCTGTACTCCATATCCAGAAAAGGAAGAAGATACGTTTAATTATTTTAAGTGGAATTTCGAGAGACATTATAATTGTAATCGTGCACCTTTTCCTGTATTTTTACACGAAGCATGGCTGAAGCACGATGAAAGGCATAAAGGCTATTTTAAATTTGTTCAATGGCTGTTAGAGAAAAGAGACGTGTATCTAGTAACTGTGCAAACCGTTCTGGAATACATAAAGAATCCGGTTAAGATAAAAGATTACAAGCAATCTAATTGTGTTAACGATACTACATTACCAGATTCTAAGTGTTCAAGAGGAACTAACTGTGAATATAAAAATTTGAAACAATTTTATAACGGAACCAGATATATGATGTCATGTGTAAAATGTCCTTCAAATTATCCATGGTTGAAGAACCCCGAGGGTCACTAGAAAGATCAGAACACAGCATATTACAAATATGTAAAATTATGAAAAATAAAATATATTCATTGTATATAAACTTTTGAAATTTTTTTAGATGACTATGCAGTAAAACAGATAGTTGCCATCCAGATAATTCGGAATCGATTTCTACTATAATTGCAGACCCTAGCTTTATACATTTATAAATCTGTAATTTGTTGTCATTCTTACATACTTTCACACAAATTCTTTTGCACTTCCCAGTAAAGGTACTCTTAAGTACAATGCGTTCTTTAGATATTTTTAGTAGATCCTATTCACTATTCGTTTAAGCTGTATTCAACTGGAGATTACTAAATGCCGAGTAATGTATGTAACCATTAACCTTCAACACCTGTGGTGGAGGTCAGCCATTAGATTAAAGATGATGTTCATTGAGGAGGAATCTGGATCTTTCCTGAAGAAATGTGAATATGTGAATTTGAAATTATATCCGGATCCTCCGGATGACGAGACAATGCTTTATCATATCTCCATTTGGCCGACGACATACGACGTTATCTCAGAAATTTTAAAGTTAGATTAACTTTTACTTACATGTTAATCATAAATTCTTATTAAAGATATGTTTGCTGTTTGGCCAGTTCTGAACAATCAGAAATTGTACAACATCTATGATTGTGGCAACCGAAAGACACAATGTGATCGCTTTATACATTTTACATCGAATCTGTGTAATATTCCGTATTAAATTAATATTTTTATATAGATATTAAAGGTTCAGTCATACTTAACCATATTTTTAATAAAAAAAAAAAAAATAGAATTAGTAAGATGATCTTTGTTTGGAATAAATATGGCGGATCGTATAGATGACACTGCTGAGTTTGCGATCTTATTAAAAATTTCTCTAATTTTTTATTGTCCCGTGTATAAGTCGATCCCCTATTTAAACTTTTTTCTGTCTATATTCAAGTGTATGGTTATTTGAAAGATCATTTAGAAATTTGATTAAATTTTATGTAAAAACTGATAAAAATAACTCTTAATCTACGTTTAGACGATGCCTCTCTGCATGCAATGCTGTATGCAGAATGACGCTTGCCTCAATGTGCAACAGCCGCATGAGACATGCAGTTTGCTCCCTCGTGTTAACACATAGAGGATATCTTGCAAAAAATGCCGATGTATTGCAACAAATTTTGAGGCATGCGCCCTTGCATGCCTTCTCGCGAGTCAAGTTGCATGCATCTTGCATGCATGAAAAGTAGCATCGTCTGAACGTAGCTTTACAATAATAATATAGGGATCTGTTTAAGATTTGTAATTTATACAAATCACATCGTGTAAATCAAATTTATTATCACATAGTGTAAATCATCTAACTATTAAAACATGATTGATAGATTGCACAATGAATAATTCCTTTTGGAATGAAAAGAAAAATTTCTCATTGAGAGCAAGTTTAGACATATCTACATGAAAATAATTTTTAAATTAAAAATCCATGGATTAAAAAATATTAATAATAATGCAAAGTATTAAATGATTGACATAAATGATGAAATTTGAAGTTTCATCGATGTTCATGAGAAGCTGATAGTATTTACGAAAACAATTTATAAAAGATTTCAATTTATGTTGAGTAGAAGCAGAGAAGAGACAACAGATAACAACTTGGATGTAATTTCTTTTATATAAAAAATCTAAATTAAAAATAATTTTTGATGATGAAAAATGATAGTGCAATGTATTCAATCCAGCTCTAATCAAGAGGCACGGCAGTGACTCTAACAAGGGGAGGTTCAGACATTCGGGTCACCGATTTTTTTGAAATTGCGCACACGTAGTAGTCCCCTAGGACAATAGAAGTCACTACTCCAGGATTGTCGAGAAAATCGCACGAGAAGTTTCGTATTGACACTACTCCAGGATTGTCGAGAAAACCGCACGAGAAGTTTCGTATTGAGTACCTGTAATAGTCCCCTAGGACAATATAATGTGTGAGCAATAAAGTGCACTTACTCAAGCATTGATCGAGTAAATCGCGAGAGAAGTTTCGTATTGAGTTCATATATTCTAAAATTTAATTAATTGGAAGTTTCGTATTGAGTTCATATAATCTAAAATTTAATTATAATTCGAATTTCTAATGTGTGAGTAGTGCAGTGGTTGGAGATTTGATTTTTCAATTGCGTGATCGCTGGTTCAATTCTTAGCTTTGATAATTTTTTTATTTTTATTTATTTATTTTATTATTATTATTTTTCTCTTACATTGTTTTATATAAATTCAGTTATTTATATTTTTTTATTTGTTTTAAATATTTTATATATGTTTATATCAACGATGGTTTCTATATATTTTTTGTCAATAGATGACGCCACTTTCTATTCTATCCTCGATTATCGCGATTTTCGAATTATCGCGGTTTATAATTTGATACCAAAATTCCAATTATTGCGATCCAAATTCGAATTATCGCGGTTTCCAGATATAGCCCACTACATATGTAACCAGAATTACATTTACCCTCCAAGTAGCTCTCTTAAAGCACTTC
>AYEL01072251.1:0-62488 GCA_000484575.1 Olivierus martensii
TTCATTACATAAAATCCTAATATATTACTGTTGCTTGATTTTAAATAATTTAAGCCTAAATGCTTGCTTTTATGTTATGATATGTTTGCATGTTCTGTAATAATAATTTAATGCTATTAGCTAATATAATCACTCGAATACAAATGAATAATTTTTTTTACATTAATTCGAAAAATATTAAAAATAAAAAACAAAATTTTTTTCGTTACTATAAAAACATAGAAAGGTTAATGCTTGTTGAGGTTAATCATTCGGCTTGAAAATTTCAAATAATGATAACAAGAAAAGAAGCTTATAACTTATATGTTCATTAATGAAGATTTATGGATTGACTTTGGGTTATGGCGTCCACCTGCTTCTTTAAGCTGATCATTTTGGAGGATAGTAAATCAAATTTACAACTGAAAACTTAAGCTTCTAATTTATTATTTTAGACGGTTTATTTAAAAATTGATACGAATAGATCAAAAATATATATTTTTCCCCAAATTTTTTTAATATATAATAAAGCAATTACGAACAGTTCTAATTTGGTTCTTGAAAAACTAAAAGAAACAACTTTCGCCATCGTTATTATTATTTTTCTTTGCCATAAATTATCTCTAAATTGTTGCTTATAAATATAGAAAACCTTTTCTCTATAATTTTCTTCTCAATCTTTTATTTTCCTTGTAACGATATATTAATTTAGAGTAACCTACATGATAACTCGGTTGTATCTAATCAGAAACAATTAGTAATTTACTATTAATTAACGAATGGAGAATTCAAGTGTCACAACAAGGAATTAAATGGTTAAAATAAGCCGATTGGATAATAATGAAAACAGAAAATGGTCCGGACAGTTTAATTTACATAGCACAAACGAATCTGAAAGAGAATTATTATTCCATTTAATATAGGTATTATAATTTTCCCTGTTATCCTTTGATGACCGTTTATATTAATAAGTTCGTGGAGTGAATTTTGTGCTTGTTTTTAACTGATTTCCTTACTAAAATTCAGAACTGTAGTATTCGAGAGCAGTTTCTGATGTTATAGGAGTTATAAAACGTTGTAAAATGAGCTTTACATTGCTTTAAATAAATAAATTAGCATATATAGCACAAGAAACTGCTCTCCAATGTATCATATGATAAAACTATCTATTGCTTATGATAAATTATACAGTAATTTTGATGAACAAACACAATGCAATACTGTAGACTTGCTTGTAATGAAGAAGACAAACATAATATCTGCGATAATGATGTATAATGCTCATAAAAACTAACCTAAGAGACCTTAATTATAAATAAAAAATAAAGTATTGAGTATTTATAAAACAATCAATTCAAGCTAATAACATAATCAGTTTTGGATAATTATGCTAATTTGTTGGTTATTTTGAATCGCGTGTATAAAGTACAATCTTCAGTATAAAAGCAGCAACAACAGCGATTAAATTTGTATCCGTAATCTATAATGCAATGAATAAAATGAAGATATGGTTAACTTGTTTTGTAAATATAATAGTAATACTGTAATTTATTCGAATGCTGTTTACTAATCAGAGATTTTTATCGAAATCCGTTCTGTGTTTTAATTAAATTTAAAAGTTGCTAAATATGCTCCACTAAAGTCCAGTGCATTAGTAGTTACGATTTAAATGAGATTTTAATATTTATTTAAATTAAATTAATCATCCGACCGACTGCAAAGAACATTGAAGATTATTTTATTGAGTAAGAGTTAAAGATGGAATTAATGTTAATACTAGAAAATGCAACAAATGATAATTAAGTCTATAATTGATTTTTAAATAGTTAATTGAAATTTTTAAAATCGAAATAATTCGCGTATATGTATATATGTTTTTCCCCCTCCAACAACGTAAAAATGCGGGTTATTATCAAATAAATCCCTAGATATGAATTTAATTCATTTTTTTCTTTCTTTATTTTAGTTTAATCCGTATTATTCCTTCCAATGTAATCAGCATTGAAGGATCTGGAGTCACGAATTTTTCGAAATTAAACTAACCGCATCAAAGCAAATGTCTGGTTATATCGGGAGGACATCGTTACAAATGGCCGAAGATATCTTATCTGTACCAATAGATGACGACGGTTTAGTTCCTTTTTAGAATAGGAATTTGTTTTAGAGGGCAAAGGACTGATGTTTGGACGGTCGCTAGGCAACGGTTGATTGTCGCTATCAACAAACCCACGGTAGCACAGGCAGCGATTGACTGCAGCTTGGTCTGATGCACAGTGATTGCGATCTTTCCTCCATTCATAAATCAGCCAGAGAGATTCGCTAAAATTGCGAGTAAAGAAACATTTGCAATTTATCCTGTAAATTTTAACTGGCAGCTTCTCTTGATGACATTATTATGTTAAATATATATGTATATATATTCCTGACAAATATGTAAACTCATATATTATTCCGAGTAAAATGCGCAATTTCGATGATTAACGAAGACGGACCCAAGAAAATTATTGGAATTTCTCGAACACGCCCTTATTATCGATGTAAAAAAATCAATCCGTACTTAGTTTCAATTATAGCTTTTTAATTAAATTTTTAATTCTTATCTTCTAATAATCTCATTAAGTTATCTCATTCTTTTCTGACCCACTTTCAAAACAATGAAGATAAAAATATTGCATCTTAATTAGAGAAACTCGTACTTAAATCTTTCCGGAACAGAATTTAAGAAAACAATAAAAATTATCTCTACAATTCAGCAGTTTTTAAAAAAGTTTTCAAATTATTACCCAACTCCTTTTCTAAGTATCCATCACGAGTTCTAGACACCAAATTGTTTATCGTTATGATTTATGGTAAATGTTTGCTACAGCCGCAATACAAAAGAGCTGCAAAGTAAGTTTCCAATTAAGGGTCCTTAATTACGCTTTCTACTTTTTAAAGGTGGTCTAAAGAGTATCCTCCTATCTTTCTCGTACGCCGATGAAAAATAACCCAGCATGTATTTAATAACCCGAAAATGGACGGTTTAAAGATGGTTGAACTATAGAGATAGGCTGGTGATATATCTATGGCTCGGTTGCTGAAGCCGTGACCAGAATTCTCAACTTCTTGTTGAAAGTCGACATTTTGGCCTCCTGTCGTTTGTATTCAGTGTTAGGTGTCCCTATTACAGTCAGAAAATAAAGTAACCGGACGCAAGGTCTGCTATCAACAAGACCGTTAACGTTTTTACTAACGACTTTTCTTACTTTTTTTTTAAACTGGCTCTATTATCAGTACTTAGAAGTAATCGATTTTTCATTGCAGAAAAATTAAGTTTTTAATAACGAGACGGTATTATAAAACTTAACGTTGATTTTAAATATATGACATACTAACACCCCCTAACAGTAAAAAAAGTTAAATTAATCTGAAAGATGAAAATAATTTTTTTTTGAAACTTTTCTTATTACATCTATCTAATTATATCTCGAGATAGACTAAAACATAGATATTAATCACTGTTGCTCGGTTATTATTATTTTCTATCTCGCCACACTTTGTTGCAGTAACAAAATTATTGCACATCAAACAGACAAGGGAAGACAATTTAGCCGAGACCACCTCGGTAGTTGTCAGAGCGATTTGTCCTGCCAATCAACAGTGTGATGTCGACATAATGGTGTCTAGATCTAAGTCGACCTTTACTGTCATTTAATCTCTGATATTGAAGTCAAAACGACAAAAACTATTTCCGAAATGTCAAATTCATGCCCGGTTTAAAAAACGTGCAAGATAGTGTGACCGGTTTGTAAAAATAAAATCGGCTAGAGAAAACGCCCAAAAATTTAACCGTTGTTTTAAAACTAGAAGTAATTATATAGCCTTTTGTCTCAACTGTCAATAAGCTAGTTTGCATACAAGAATCTCTTAAAAGATTAAAACGACTGTACCGGCCTTAATGCATCGCATAAACATGCACACCACAGGAAATGACTCTATTGAATTCAAATCACCTTTCACACATGAAAGGTAGAGAAAAAAATTTTCTGCAGGTTGGCTGAATTATATTTAGATAAGTCACGAACAAAGAATGCTAATGAAATAAATTTTTAAAATATTACTAGATAAACCTTTTTAAATCAGGATTTAGAAACTACCTAGAAGTAGAAACCAGGTTTTATTCTCTAAATAACTATGTTGCAGTTCCAAATTTGTGATTTATAGAATTAGAATTAGGTCTAATTTCTAAACGTTTAATATAATTTACAAGAAACTGGGCCTTATAACTAAATTTATATTTTAGCCCAGAAGTAGGAATTACTTTCATAAATCTCGTGATTAGCAACTATTTTTCTTCTTAAGATTTAAATGCTAACTAAAATTACAATTTATCTTCTTAAATGAAATGATTTAAGAACTAAATTTACTTAAATTAAAAATTATTCGCCTAATTAGCTTTTTTTAATTCTCAAATCGTCACGACTGCCTACGGTAATAAAATTTAAACAGTTTGATAGTCTGTTTTGAATCTTATCTATGAATTTTAACAATTTTAAAATTTCAGAAACTGTACGCGCTAAAAACGCCATTTTGGAGGAAGCGCCGTACATAAAACTTTAAACGACTGACTGAGATGTTAATCTGGTAGGGGTTTTTAAGAATTCGCTTTACCAATACGGAAGAAAAAAATAAAAAGAGAGAGAGAGAGGAAAAAGGTTGTTAACAAAATTTTCGACAAAAGTTGCCACCAGATTGAAAAACCGATAGAGAAAGTGGTTTCCCCAATCGTAGGGACTCACGCTGCTACTGCTGTGCAAGAATATAATTGATGAGCTGACAATGCGCATGCGCTTGTCAACACGGCTGTATCCTGAATTTAAATGGCGTCTGGATGACAGGTATTGTTTTATTGGTCATTTCCCAGGACGAGGCTATTAATCTAGGACTGGCTAAGAGAAAAATGATAATGCCATCCACCATAGACAACTGGAGACAGGACATAGGAAGGATTAGTTAGGTTGTCCCCCTACATCTTATGGTAATTTATTTAAAAACCCCGACGATTGATTATTCAGCCGGATTTTCTAAGCGATGGTTATTTTTCACCAGTTGTCTTTCTGATATAAATGCAATCTTTTGGCTTATGTTCCATTTCGCATTCTGTAAGATCTCTAGATCAAAATTTGATAAGGTCCAGTTCCCTTTCACAAATCTCCTCCTGAATGTATAAAAAGCCTGCTTATATAGGCTCTGGGCGGATTAGGTTGTATTTAATATCCCATTAAAAAATTAAATTAAATTAACGGAATTTCTGTTATCACAAAAAAAAGATATAAACAAAATTTACAATTTGATCATATACGAAGTAATCTGCAGAAGATCTTCAATCTCAGTAATGTTATCTTTCACGAGTTAGATTCTGGGTTTAAATCTCAAACAAGATTGCTCACAAAAATTTGATCTATCTCAACCAAAAGTGCGAAAAAAAGCAATTGTTCGTTTTTTATGTTTGGAGTAATCTAAGATGAAATGATAATTTTATCAAAGAACAAAAATAAAATGGAATTTAGTTTCTGACAGGCGAAAGTCGTTTTAGTAATGTTACGACCGAAGCGCAGAAAATAGCGGTGTTTTGTCGGAAATGACGTAATAGTTGCTTCCTGTTGCCGGAAATGACTTGTTTTGACAGAATGTCGACGACAAAAACTCTTGAAGAGATTTAGCAGAAAGCGATGATTTGGAACAAATGGGTTTTACCAACAATTTGTTCACAGTAAACTGTAATGATTTGCTTGTTTCAAATCATATATTTTTCCCCATTTTTTCCACTGGAAAAAAATAATCTTTATAAGCTTATAAGCAAAGATAAAATCGTTTAAAACATAAAATTTATGGCCATTTAACTTAATATAGAATTACTGCGTTAAGATTTTGTTTCATATTGCATATTTTCTCTGATCCAGTCGATAGACTGTCTCCGCTATTCAAAAATTGTCCCCAGGGTTATTTATCACGTGTTACAGACATCAGGTGTCCTGCACTTCAACCTCGACGGAATAATTATCAATTATTCCGAAATTCAATCCTGCATCCCTAAGGAGTTCCGCTCGTTTGTGCCCCCAAACCACCCACGTTGCACTTGGTACAGCACTACAGGAGACGTTTGATATAAAGCGAGATGCACGAAACATATTAATCAAAAGTGTTCAAGGCAATAATTACATATATAAACACTGGAAAAACACAGAAAAGATAAATTTATTTATCTTGTATAAATTGTTATCAGCTTATCAACAAAACGGTAACGATTCACAAATTAGAGTAAGGTGTTATAAAACTGATATAGTGCAAGATATTCCCTACAGTAGGTACTAAAGTAGAATATTTCATAGCCAAGTCACAGATCGCTTTATTTCAAAAAAAAAAATAAATAAAATAAAATGCAAGCGCTTTCGACTCGAAATATATGAGTTGAAAGCGCTATAATTGTAAACAATATAATATTATTTACAATTATAGCGCTTCCAACTGTTTATTGTTTATAATTATAGAGCCTTTGATAATGTATTCAATATCATTAAAAGCTCTAAGACCTATTTTTTAATATTTGTTCATTAATTTACATTAATTTATGTTAGCAAATGTGAACTTATATGCAAAAAATGAGTCGAACACAAGCTTTAAAAACTGTACAAGATGAAAAGGCACATTTGTTTCGTTAAACATATGCAAAAAATGAGTTCACAAGCTTTCGAACACAAGCTTTAAAAACTGTACAAGATGAAAAGGCACATTTGTTTCGTTAAACTGAGAAAAATTCCAGACAAACATAAATAAAAACACGATTAAACAGCCAAATCACTTGTAAGAAGTTCAAAAAAGAAAGAAGGAACGAAAAAAAGTACAACGAGTGTGAAGTAGGTTCCAACTTAAAAATCGATTCTTTTTTTCGCAACTCCTTTCTGTATATCTGTCCAAAAATAATTAGATAACGAGGAAATGTTTCATTAGGTAAATTGAAAAGAGTGGATAAAAAAAGGAAACCTACCCCCTTTTTTTACATTGTTTGCAGCTTTAAGGAGTTTTCTTTTATCGCAGTAATTAAAGATTAGTTTACAGTTGTGTTAATCGCATATTTGTTGAGCATCCCTAGAGAATCCGGAATTAAATATGTGGTAAAAATTTACCAAACGTGCATAAAATTTTTCTGTACACACACAATTATTAAATTGCTTGATTAATTCTATCACCTAAGAAAAATTATCAACCAAAACGTGGCTAAGAATAAAAAAAAAATTTTCTTATTTTAAGGAATAGTTCTTAAAAGAACAAAAAAATCTAATCTCATTTGCAATAATTTTTAAACTTAGTAAAGCAATAATAAAGGATGGCATATATATATATATGTTTAGTCAAAAATTAATCTGGTATATGTTAATATATTTTTTCTCGTCTTTGAAACTAAAAATCAATTTTCGACGATTTAATTAATGAGGTAATTTATTTATTAAAAGAAACAAACAGTAATGATAAGTAATTATAATTTATTATCTCCGCAGCTGTTTCGCTATCGAGGAATTTGTATCAAATGATGAATAGTTGAGTATCAGAAATCGTTTTAGATGATTTTTTTTCATCAATATAAATGGGTATAGTTTCTTTATAGTCTCCAATGTCATTCATTATTACAAACTTTATGATAGAAAAACTCTCAAAACTTCCAACCACTCTTTTTGATATATTATGACTATCGCAATCAACAAAAAAAGTACATTATTCGTTAAATAATTAAAACTATATTTATAGCGTATGTTTTTTTCTTCTTCTCTTTTATAAAAGGAAAGAAAAACTTTTATATACGCTCTTTTTTTTTTTTTTTTTTTTTTTTTTTTTTTTTTTTTTTTTTTTTTTTTTTTTTTTTTTTTTTTTTTTTTTTTTTTTTTTGAAACGAACTAACAAAATAGACTACAGCAAAAATCACTTCAATTTGCTCAAATGGACTTCATCGTTCTTTTATCTATTTCTCCTTCTGATATTCCCGAACCGAAAAATCATCACTCCAAGAGCAAATTTTCTGCACAAGTCACATCCTTGATTTCAACGAAAGTTACTTTTAGAGTCTCTGGCGATAAAACATCAAGAAAAGAAAGAAACTCTCTCGAGACTCAAAGAAATCTTATTAAGAGTCAGTCGCCAAACAACACGATAAAAACACTACTTAAAACTCCCTACAATGAACTTTGCGACTCTTTTCCAAAGTCTCCTTCAAACATTTCAAAAGCAAATTATATAAATTAGTTAGTTAATATTTAACAAATGTCGCCTTATAAACTTATAAGCTAAGGAAAAAAAGATGCAGTACTTAGGTCAATAGAAGTCTACTTCCGATTTTATCAGTAGATAGTTAATAACCTTTGGCATTCTCCAAAATTCTCTTTATAGACGATTAATATTGATGGGATAGAAATGTAATTTAAATGTAACCTAATCATAAAATTATACCGTTAATCTTGTTTACTGTTTAATGGCTAAAATCCACAGCGTAGATTTTATATTCTATCATCAAAACCTTTCCTTAAACAAATATAAATGACAATAAATAAACTAAGCAAAAACAATTCATAATTACTAAGAATTGTTCGGATTAACATATTATTAAAATATAAATTTAATTATAAGAATATTGTTACGATTATTAACAATCAAAAAGTACGTAACAATCACTCGTTATAGCGAAAAATGAGAAAAACGCTTTCGTTATAACGAAATTTCTAAATGGCGTTTTTGGTATTTTTTAACTTGTCTTCTAATGAATAATACCAGTATTATTGGCGTAGTCTTTCTTCGATACTTTAATTATTCATCCGATCAGATTACTAATTACTAACTAATGAAGGTAGGAAAAAAAATGTCCAATTTATTTCGCGATTAATGTTACAAAAACAAATAAAAAACTGCACATTACTTTAAAATACATCAGTACTTTCATGTATCGAGCAATTTATAGAAACTACAACAAAAAAACGGCATGGAAATTTTCAAATTAGCATTTTTCCGATGAAGACGATACAGTATTTACTTTCTCGTAAATTCCAAGATAATTATTAGAGTAATAAAAGTTTTATAAAGGCGTGATAGAAAGATAAATAGATTTTAATATTTCGTTTTTTTTTAAATAATAATAAAAATCATACAGGCAGCATATTACTCGATTTTTCCTGCCGTATTAATTATCAACATAAAAATTTAAGGAGTCATTTACAGTAGTTGTAGCTATTGCTACAAGCGGGAAGTAAGAAAAATTTCTTTGTGACATCACTTGTATACCATGTAGACCACACTAAATTGACTTACGGTCATATTCGGGTATCGTATGACACGCAGTTGTCCAACACTATATCAACACGAGCCTTTTGTTGAATATTGATCCGGATATTCGATGCTACCGGAATATTATTCTTCCGCATACACCACTAAAAAAAAAAAAACACTTTCCAGCGCAACTTATAACTTAATTATGATTCGAATTTATCATGTTTAAATAAAAATTTTCTTAAAGAAAAATCTTAAAAATATTCTTTCTTTCACTTTAGCGAATTAAACAATTATTTATTCATTTATTTAAATATATTCAACGTATTTAGCATCGTTTTCTGTTCTCTGATATATTTTTTTTTTACCTTTTTTTTAAAGAATTTATCAATTAAATGATTTTCTTACCTTAACTTTATTACTGTTATGGATTAAGATGATGATAATTTAAAGAATATTTTAAAATAAAAAATAAGCACATCAAATGCTTATTATAACAGCGGGATATAGCTTATACTTTTATGATCACTGTAAATATATCAAAATAATAATATTCAGTTTATTATTCAAGTACTGTATAAGAGATATCCGAAGTAAGTTTTCTTGCTTCAACCTGTAGCAACTACTGCTACTACTATAAATGACTGCTTAAATTTTTAAAACATTTTATTATTCAAATTTAACCATGTTTCAGAGAGGAATGTGGAAACGATAGAAACAAAAAATAAAGCAAATTGAAGAAGAAAATCGTTTATCCCTCAAAAAAAGAGCACTGGAGGAATGCGAGTATAATTCCGGTTCGCTCAGAAAAATGAATAATTAATGAGGAAGCTACAGAAAAGAAAGTTCTGTCATTCATTTGTCATATATTTTTACCACAAGCTCAAGTGACAGGGACGTGTCGCCCTCTGGCAGAGGTAGGAAGTACTAAGTGATAAATGAGTAAAGGGAAAGGAAAAGCACCACAAGACTCTACTCCTTGGATATTTACATCCCTCGGCACTAAACAATATTAATGATGAAAAGCACCGAGCGAGACTCGCTTCTCACAAGTTCACGAACTTCATTCATCACTTGCATCTAAGAATTTTTAAACCTGTCGGAATTCTATGATTTTTTTTTCCTTTTTTTTGTTTAATATTATGCTTACGTGATAATTTGAATGAGTTTTTAAACGTCATTATATATATATTTTTAACCGTTAAAACTTTTTACGTCGCGTACAATTAAAGGATCGAAATTTCTGTTTTAAGTTTAATTACTTTAGATTTCGTCCCGCTAGTAATAACAAAATTAACAAAGAGAAGGCGAAAACTAAAAATCATTGCTTATCTAGTTTCATTAATAAAAGAGGGAAGTTTTGTTACGCTTTGATTATTATCATCGCAGATAATTAAATTCTGTCGTCGTTTAATTGGAAAATTATTAAAACTCGATTTTTTGGGAGTATGATCGATACGAAACTTCCAAATATCTACATTTCTTATGTCGTACAATGTTGACAGTAATTTTGTCATCCAAAAATCAGTTAAAAGTCGAAATCTTTCCCCCAAATCCAAACAGTTGACATAAAATCAACATTAGGTAGATGCTTGAGGTTGTTTTACATAGATCCGCCATCTCTTTTAATCCGATTTATTAAGTGAGAGTTCACAGTTAGAATTAGAGATTGAAATGACATTTCTCTTTAATCCTATTTTCTGGCTTAGAGAAAACAGTTGGCTTCTGATAACAGCCTGTGGATATTCTTTAATTATAGAGTTGTTAAATCAACAATGAGAGGACATCAATCAGTACAGTTCCATCTGAAAAGCCACGCGTCTCGGATTATAGATAATTATTTTTAGTTGGTATATTTCTTCCTTGTTAAAATTGAATTTTGCAGTATAAGAACTTTATATTTGTCATCTGGACGATTTAGAAAATATTTTAAGACTAAATCTTGTAGAAAAGAAGGTAAAAAACAACAGTAGAGGAGTTTAATCAAAATGCAATTATTGTGTTCTTAGATCCAACTGATTTATTTTCATTAATTATCTTTTTCGTTTATTACGTATCATACTCGACCGCTGTAGCAATTACGGTGTCATAAAACTCCATAATAAAATTTTGTCAGAGATGGAAAAGATTGCAATTTGGAAAATTATTAATAGATTATATAAACTTAGATCTGTGTGTGATTCGTTTAAAAATTATAATTTTTATAGTATTATAGGAAATGCAAATATTAACGAATGCAAAATTATGATGATAATGAAGATCAAGTACGTAATGATTCAAAAATATTTAGATCATACAAATAAATAGTAAAAGTATTAGAAATTTCAGCTGTACAAATAAGCAAAAACATTATGAATTTGCACAAATAAACACACAATTCATATAATCCTTACATTTAAACTGAAACAATGCAATTGTTGTAACTTCCAAGTTACATTTATCGAATTGGCGTTAAAACAGATTATTAATCAGTTATAGTCTTGTTAGTTGCTGTTGCTTCAATTGTCAATCTGCAATTCTGTACGCATTCATTCTGCCGGTTGATTTTATGATTATTATTATTATTACAGTTTATACAATAGTAATTACTAATAATCAATTATAAGTTGTTATAGTTCACGAAATGAGCTATTATTAGATTTGCAAAATATATTGCTCCTAAAATTGTTTTATTATGGAAAAAGGAAAGTTAATCTCTGAACAAAACTGCTTAGTAAATCGCAACAGTTCTTCCCGATTAGCGAAAACAATTAAAGTGATTTCGTCTTTAGCCAAAAGCTTTTCCTAATTTCTTTAATTGCTCTTATCAGAACTAGAGCACTCTCACGTAACAAAACGATTAAAATCAGTATCTTGCAACGAATTGGTATTTCATTTAAAAAATTTTCTGTACTTTAACTCAAGTGCAAACTTTTCTATTAGATAAGTTGTTACATATTTTTAATGATGTTAAGCAGCCAAGAAAATTATTTGAAATAATTGTTACAAGGAATATATCTTAAGAAAATACCAAATTTTAATTATAAAGTAACTTTTTTTAAATATAATTTTTTTTCTTTTCTATTGTTTTTATATTTTTAATTAGGTTTTATCGTTAGATAATAAAAAGTTAGTGTTTTTCAACAAATTTTCATCCTTTAAAACAAAATTTCAAAATGAAATCTAAACTTAAGCTTGCATATACAATATTTTCTCAAATCTATATAATAATGATTTTTAAATTTTCTTTTGACATTTTATTCAAACATCTTATGATTTAAATTTCATTCCTTGTGTTTAAATAAAATAATTACAGTACTGTAAATGGCTTTTATTGATTGTTTAATGGAACTATAACTTGGTCAATATTATGTAATTTGCAATTATGGGTAAGGTTTATTCTAAATTCCTGGATTTGAATTTTTTCATATGAATTTTCTCTTTGTGTTAAGATTTCATTTATAATAAAAAATCTAATATAAAGAAAAGTTTTCCAATCCGTTATTATATCTTTAAGTCTGTCTTTATAATTTGATATAAATTGATAATAAATAATTAATTATTGGTATTTTTGAAATATCTGTTATATTCTTGGATTTTAAATGAAGGAAATTTTGATTTAAGCATATAAAGATTGCTTAATTAAAATATATAAAAAATATTTTTAGTTAAACTATTTTAAAGGTATTTTTCTCTTTTAATACATTCAAAATAAAAAAAAATAATGACATGCATTATTTTTGCTATTTTTTAAAACTGTTTAAAATTATATGCTTTTAATAAATATCATATATATTTTATGCATATATTATTTAAAATAAATTATTTTAATCAAAATTGTTATAGATAGATATGTAACAAGAAAACTTCATAAGTTAATAACAGTCTAAACTGTTATTTACTTCATAAGTTATTTACTTCATAAGTTCTGTTTATTAACTTCATAAGTTAATAACAGTCTAAACTGTTATTAACTTATGAAGTTTTCTTGTTACATATCTATCTATAACAATTTTGATCAAATAATTTATTTTTTTAATAATATAATTGTAGTTAATAATTATATTAACTGATTTATTGATATAGCAAATGAATAATTTTAGTTTAGATTTTTTACTAAAAAATTTTTTATGAGAATTAAATTACATAACTAGAGAATGATGACTCGAATGCAAGTATAAATGAAGCCCCTCTCTATTATAAACTCAATACTATATAATAGCATAAAGTAAATATTATATATACTTTATTTTAAAGTTTTTAGTTGTTATTAAAGTAAAAAATTAATAAAAATTTCTTTTCACAAAGTTTAAAAACATCATTCAGAGTAATAACTCCTAAGCAACTGCATTAATAAAATGCATATTTAATGAGAAATAAACTATAAATAACTTATAAAAAAGTTCTATACTGTTTTATGGAATGTATATATTTTATATATTTTTTAAACTATGCCAATATTACAATATTAACACATTTATTTTCAACAAATATAATTTAACAAGAAAACATATACAAGT
The DNA here is from genome assembly GCA_000484575.1 of Olivierus martensii. Lineage (NCBI taxonomy): Eukaryota > Metazoa > Arthropoda > Arachnida > Scorpiones > Buthidae > Olivierus > Olivierus martensii. Next base: position 13,770 of record AYEL01072251.1, read on the forward strand.
ATCACATATTATGTACAATTTATGAATTTCCTAATGTCATGCAGTTAAAATACAAACAATACCATTAAGTTTTTTTTTGGCTATTTGTAACAATAGGAAACTAATTTAATACATATATTTTAATGTTACAATGTGTTTTCATTCTTATTCATAATGTACATAACTACAATTCCTACTATTGCTGTGCGTTTTGTAATTAATATTTTGTATTTTAGGTAAAAAAATTGAATATCTTCATTATATTTAAATACAAAAACATGCTGAACATATATGACATCCAAATATATATGATATATTTGATGTGCCAAATCAGTATATAAATTATGTGTATATAATATATATTCTATCTATAATTTGGTGGTCCCTATTGCAAAATATCAAAACTGTCTTTTCAGTAATTTTGTTGAAAAGTTGAGGCACTAGCTAATAGATTTATGGCAGTAAAATCTGACATTTGTTCAGCTACAGCAATTTGTACACCACTATTTGAAGCCATTGTCGTAGGATGATCTTGATGCTCTCTTTGTTCAACTGTCATTTCACTTGCAACTTCTAGAGACTGTTCACCAGTATGCACAAGAACAGTAAATTTTTCAATTTCTCTATAATCTGCTTGATTAACTTCCACTATATGATTTAATGCATCACTTGTAGGTAGCTGAAGATTTGGTGTTTCTGTTTCTACTGGTAAGTTTACAATGCCTGGATGTGTCTAAATAAAACAAAAATATATAAAATATAATAAAATTATTCCAGCAGAATATTTAAAATGGCTATTATCACAATACAAAATTAAAATTAATCAAAACAATAAAATATATTTAGATAATTCTTTATAATTCAGAAAAATGGAGAACAGACAGACATATGAAAAATATAGGTAATCTTCAATATATAAGGGGGTTTGGTTTGTAAAGGATTTGAGAAGAGGGAGCAAAAATCTCGATGTTGATGACTTACCTGTTTTCGATGTTATGGAGGTCGCCATGTTTGAAGCCCGGAATGAAGTAAAATATTGTTTGATCGATCTAAAAGATATATATTGTTATGGATATTGTTTTAAGGAAATTGTATTAACGTATTTTTGTTTTAGTTATTAATTGAATAATGTTTGATAAATTGTTTAAATGTAATAGACTCGAAATATGTAAATTTTGATTAATATAAGTAAGGTGGTGGCACTGATGACTCTCTCTGTTCGGCCGGTGTTCGGCGAGTGTGGGTACTTTTTATGGTGGTGTGGATTGTTCTTCTATGTAGTGTTGTGGTGTTATTTATGTTTTGTTTTACTGTTTGTCCTTGGAGAATTGTAAGCAAATTTTATTGTTCTAAGAAGTATTCAAGGAAGTACCGTTTGAGTGGGCGAAGTTACTTCCAGGGGTTTACAATGGACATAACATTGATGGAGCACTTGACGATAAATATTCAACCGTCAGTTAGCGTGGGGGATGAGGTCCCGAACCCTACAGGTTCTAATCCCAAGGTGAAGTATTAAATTAAAGCAATCAGAAATTGGAAATGTTCTAAATTGATGAATTCCCCACCACCAATATTTATTATTACACTATACAGACAATCCCAAAAAATTGCCTGAATTATGTAGATGGACCATTCCATGAAATCCTATGAAGTCAAAGCATACATCATACAGTACTACTGTGCCACAATGATATAACATAAAAATAGTTATATTAAAGAAAGAGCATATAATTTGCATGGTAAAGCAATTGCTTACTATCTTGAAGATCCAGATTCAATTCTGAGTCTCACACTTCCAGTTTTTCTGGTGGTGGGTGGGTTCAGACCCAGCTTATTATCTAAAAATAATCCTATATAAGTACAGATCAAGATAAATTTAAGTTTATTATGATAATTTACAGGCATACTATTAATTACCTGTACATTATCATAATAAACTTAATAAATACAAAAACTACAGGAACCAACACAAAAATGATACTTTTTGCACATCAGACTATTGTGCATGAATTTTTATATGTGAATTGTATTTACATATATACACAGAATTTACCGATTACATCACCATTTGTAAGTGTGAGATAAGTCAATGAAGTCATAAAGCAAGAACTACTTATTTTGAAAATGTATTGTTATTAGTCTTTATTCTTTTTGTTCCTATTAGATTATTTTAATTTTCTAAAATATTTAATCTATAACATAAATTCCAATATAAAATTTAAAATATTTGATGGAAAAATTCTATAAATCAAGAGGCATGGCACTGATTTTAAGCAAAGTACAATAATCTTTGACTGTCTATTAATATAGTCTTGGAATCATTTCAGTCAAAATCAACATGCAATAACTTTTGTTCTAAATTAATTGTTATTAATAATAAACGTTCAATTAGACTGCACCAAACACAAACTACAAATAATATTACTCAAGAGCCCTTTAGCAGTCAAAAGATTTCTATTCAGTAACATTTTCAATGCTCTTGGCATATTCCTCAGCTGTTACAATCTGACTAACCCTGCTATACTAGAGCAGGAGATCTAACTACATAAAACAAACAAACACGGCAAAGATTTAAAAGGCAGGCGTACATCTGGAGGTGCTCCCCTTAGCACCTCCTGCCAGCAAAGCAATACATTTTTGTTGTGTGACTCCACTTCAAGAATGCATTACGTATAGTATAAATAACCTTACAAAATTTTACAAATAATTTTTCTAAAACATCAATTTAAAATACAAAGTATACAGCAACCGTTAAAAATAAAAATAAAATAAAAATGATATATAGACAGGCAAAATTATTCACAAACTGCTGCACCTCCCTTTATGAGAGTGTTGGAAACTGTGACTGGGATAAATCAATTGCCCAGATTGAAAGGGTTCTGCGGGGCAGCAAGAAAGAGGAGACAGATAGAATAAGGTGAAGAATAGCAGAGGAGATGAGGAAGTGTAACGGGAACAGTAGAAAGAACTGAGGCATATGTAAGGTGATTAGTTGTGCGACTAGGCTTACTGTTAAATGGCTAAAGGAAAACAGCGTAGTTTGTACGAGGATGGACAAAAGTCACAGCCTGATGTTCATGAAGAGGGAAACTTATCAACAATTTTTAAATGACTACATCAAAGAGACTAGTTCAACAAAAGTCGCAGCCTGATGTTCATGAAGAGGGAAACTTATCAACAATTTTTATATGACTACATCAAAGAGACTAGTTCAGAAGAGTTAAAATATGACCCCACTAGTAAGCTTTGTCGCCGGGTGAACAAACTTATGAAGTGTAAGGCTTTACCAACATTCCTAAAAACTCGATTGTGGCAGCCCCTGCATGCCCACATTTTTTTGGATTTGCTAAAATTCATAAAGAGCTGGTAAGGATTAGGCCGATTGTTGAGAAGTTTAGATCACCTCTTTATTTGGAGAGAAAAAACTGGCTAAGTAGTGTAGGTTGAGACTAAAGAGTTATGAATACTTGGTTAACTGTACAGAGGAGCTACTAGATAAGCTTTTGGAGAGAGGCCCATTCCCGGAAGAAACACTTACAACGTTTGACTTTGAATCTTTCTACCCCTCTATTCGGATAGAACCGGCTTGTATTGAACTTTATCATCTACTTTGTAATGGCTTGCAGGAGGTAGAGGAGCGAAAAGGGCTGAAGGAGTGTCTGAGGGATCTCTGTGACCTGATCTGCCATCATTCTTATTTTAAATTTGATCAGAAGTTTTACCGGCAAATGAAGGGAGTTCCCATTGGTAGTCCAATGGTGGGTGTTTTGGCTGAATTGGTAGTTAGACGACAAGAATGGGAGATTATCCAGCTTTTTAACCCGTTTTTAAAAGTTTACCTGAGGTACGTAGACAATATCTTAGTAATTTGAGAGAACGAATGTAAGGCAGAAGAGATGGTTGCTTCCCTGTCGAATGGTAACTTGGGCTTACAGTTAAAAAGGAACAAGAGAGTAAAACTGACATCCACTTCCTTGACCTGAGAATCACAATTGCGGACGGAGACTATAGGACTACAGTCTATAGAAAACCAGGGAGCGTCCCTTTATACATACCCATGGTATCCGAAGATGGACTTTCACTTAAGAAGGCTGCCTTTTCAGCCCTCTTCAGGAGAACCTACACTCACTGTTCTAGTTACGGAGACAGAAGTGAGGAAATTAATACAATTATGGGAATCGGACGACAACATGGGTATGAAAAGAAGTTTCTAAGGAAGCTTCTTAACGAAGTAGAGAGAAGTTTATGCAAGGAGAAAACTCAGTCGAGTAAATCTGATTCCTTTAGATACATCGACTAAGCCCTATGGATAGAAAAATTTGCGAAGAACATCGGCGAGTTAAAGAACTGTACCCTGTGTTTTAGAAGGAATCAACTGTTTTCGGGATGATCAGGAATGACAAAGACAGATATTGTCAGAAGTGGAGTATATGAAATTTCTATAACTAATCACTTGTTGGGTAGAGAAGAATTTTATATAGGGTATACGGAGAGGAACTTGGAAGAGAGATTAAAGGAACATAAAACGGACCTCAGGTATGGTAAACTCTGTACTGCGCTAAGTCAGAGGTCACTGCTTCACGATGTGGAAGTACAGTGGGGAAGAGCGAGGATTATCTGACCAAGTGATTTATTTTTTTGTTAATTTATAAATAAAATCAATTTTCCAAAATTTTCAACAAATTCTATGTATAATGAATGTCAAAGTATACTAAATATAATGATTTTATTTATAAATTAACAAAAAAATAAATCACATTTTCCAAAATTTTCAACAAATTCTATGTATAATGAATGTCAAAGTATACTAAATATAAGACATATTCTGTCAAATTTCAATCTTGTATATATTTTTAATTTTTTTGTGTCTGTTGTATGTCTGTCTGCCACTTATCTCCTAAATAGTAAAAACTATAATTGTTATATTTTACAAAGTTCTTTTGATATTTTGATTTAAATAATTGCACTATTCAATATTTTTTTAGAATAAGAATTTTTTCTTAAAAATTGAATAATCCAGAAATTGATAAAATTTTAATAAATTATTTCAATATTTTAATTTTGTGACACATTACCATAGTAAATTCAATAACTTCAGTGTCCACTAACTTACTGAAATTAGAGTAGCTTAAACAGCCACACTGTATTTCATAAAGATAAAGTTATGTAGTTTCAGAAATATTAAGTTATGATTGATTGATTAGAAATTGTAAATTATGAATCTCAACAGATGGCATAATAAACATAATGCTGATTAATTACAGTTATTATAAACATAAAAACAGTAAAATATTAAGTATAAATAATTTTATAATGATAATAATAATATATAGAAACACTTATACAAAAGTGACAATAAAAGTATTTTAAAATTGTTCATAAAGATGAATATTTAAAAATACTATATATGCTGTAAAAAATAGGTTATAATTTTAGCTGAAATATTGTTCTCTCTTGATGATGATAATATTCATCAAGAGCATTAATTATACACTTTCTAAGAAATGCAGATGTATTAAAGATTTACTCCCTTAAATTAAAATTATCATTTTATTTTTATATAGATGTGTTCTATATCCATTGGATCTGTATAATGACAGTGCTTATTATGCTCTAACAAAGTTCCGTAAACAATTTCTTTATGATGAAGTTGAAGCTGAAGTCAACTTGTGTTTTGATCAATTTGTATATAAACTCAGTGATCAAATTTTTGCTTATTATAAGCATTTAGCTGGAAGGTAAAATATATATATATATATATTATAAATGAATAATAAATGAAAATATTTTGATATATTAATGATGATCTTTTGTATTTTGGTATCTTTTGCAGCATTTTATTAGATAAGAGATTTAGAGCAGAATGTGCTAGTTATGGAACTCGTTTTAGTTATCCTCCTGCCAATCGATATGAAACATTACTGAAACAGCGACATGTCCAACTTTTAGGAAGATCAATTGATCTTAATCGATTAACTGCACAGCGTATCAATGCTGCTCTTCAAAAATCTCTTGACTTAGCAATTAGTAAATTTGAAGCTGGTGATATCACAGGGATTGTTGTAAATAGTTTTTGCCTAATTAAATAATTTCATTATATAATAATTTTTTTTTAACACTATGTGAATTTTCCAAACAGGAATTAGAAGGATTGATTGGTGTCAACAGATTGACACATAAACTTTTAAGCAAATATATTACTTTAGATGATTTTGATGCAATGTTCAGGGAAGCAAATCATAATGTATCAGCTCCATATGGGCGCATTTGTCTTCATGTATTTTGGGAATTGAATTATGATTTCTTGCCAAATTACTGCTATAATGCTGCAACTAATAGGTTTGTTTTTTTAAAATAATATGCGACCTTTATTATTTAGATTATAATTTTGATATTACATTGCATTATAGATTTGTGAAAGTGAAAGATATTACCTTTACCCAACCTGTTGTCCGAGAGAAAACACCAGCTGCCCAACCTCATTACTTTTGGGGAACAAAAGTAATACACAATACTATTAAATTGCTTCAACTAAGACTACTTAAATACATAAAAACACAGCACTTCTTGTAATACTTTATATTTTTCAAAATTCTATTTTATATTCTGAAATCTTAACATATTTCAATATGATTTAGGCACTAAATGTTGCTAATAGCACCATCTATGGAATGTATAATGGATTTGTTGGTTCATCACATTTTGGTGCCATCTGCAGGCTACTAGGTTATCAAGGAATAGCAGTTGTAATGGAAGAATTATTGAAAATTGTCAAAAGCTTGGTATTGATATTATTTTAACAGTTAAAATATTCAAAAATAATTTGAAGTGATAAATTAATTAAAATTATTATTTTTTATCTTATTAAGATTCAAGGCACATTGCTTCAATATACTACTACTTTAATGAATGTGATGCCAAAGATATGCAAATTTCCACTCTATGATTATGGTTCACCTGGTATGTTAATTATTTCTATTGTTATTTTTAAATTTATTCAGATGTCATTAATAAATTAAAAAATTTATTAATAAATATTTTATTGATCAAAATTGACTAGTTTTTTCTTAAAGTAGCTCAATTTTATAAATATAATTTTGCAATCTCAGATTATTTTAGAACTTGTCAATACGGGATTTGCCAGAGAAATGGATGATTTTGAAAAAGCCATTACACAACTACACTATGCCATTTACTTATACCATTGACACTATCGGATATGATGCATAGAGCCATGTTTGATCTGCTTCATTCATGTGAGAAATGTCTGCACAAGAAATTATGACATCATCCAGATGGATTTCATATGAATGATGTCATAATTCAAAACATGAATAGCATAAAGTGCTTTAAATCAACAGTTATAAATTTGTTCTTTCATATGAAATCCATCTGGATGATATCATAATTCAAAACATGAATAGCATAAAGTGCTTTAAATCAACAGTTATAAATTTGTTCTTCAATAACTGTGTTTATTCATGTTTTGCTGGCAAACTCTGTATAAGAAAAACTGATATTATGATTAAACTTAAATTAAAAGTTTTAGAGCACATTAAATTAATGATTGAAAGTGCATACTATTTTAATTAGGTGTTCTGCAGTATTATCAAGCACAATTAACAGATATTGTTCAATATTCTGATGTGAAAACAGAAATGTTTCAAAGTTTTAGGGAAGTTGGAAATGCATTATTATTCTGCCTTTTAATTGAACAGAGTCTGGTAAGATATTCATTAAAGCATAAAAATTTTGGATATATATATATATATCTTTTGTTAATTTTGAAAAATAATTTCAGTCACAAGAAGAAGTGTGTGATCTGTTGCATGCTGCTCCTTTCCAAAATATCTTACCAAGACCATATTGCAAAGGTATGTATAAATATAAATGAAGCAGAAGATATATATCTTAAAATTCAAATAATGATACCTTAATGAAAAATTATTTTAATTTTGTATCTAAAAAAATGGTTAATTTGTTACAAAATTTTCTTACAGAACAACTTTGACTTCAAAGTATCGGAAACTATTTGTTGAAACATATTTCGCATCTTAGAGAAGGGATGGAGAAATTTTGGCGGTTTACCAAGACCATATTGCAAAGGTATGTATAAATATAAATGAATAAATGAAGCAGAAGATATATATCTTAAAATTCAAATAATGATACAAAATTAAAATAATTTTTCATTAAGATATCTAAAAAAATGGTTAATTTGTTACAAAATTTTTTTACAGAACAACTTTGACTTCAAAATATTGGAAACTATTTGTTGAAACATATTTCGCATCTTAGAGAAGGGATGGAGAAATTTTGGCGGTTCGTGGATGATTTTTCTGGGAGGGCTGAAAAAAATTATAATAAAATACGAAGTGCATATAATAAACTACGTAGCTAAAATACGTAGTGCAGACTGCAATGTTTGCAGCCCACGATATACAAATCATTCAGATTGTGGACCAGTGGCGGTTCGTGGATGATTTTTCTGGGAGGGCTGAAAAAAATTATAATAAAATACGAAGTGCATATAATAAACTACGTAGCTAAAATACGTAGTGCAGACTGCAATGTTTGCAGCCCACGATATACAAATCACAAAAATGTATATCACAGGTTACCCCCCACCTGCTCAATACACTGATTATGCAGTGTGACTCAGTCTGCACTGACTGCAGCCCTGATGAGAACGCAATCGCACTGACTTATACAATACACACATACAGAGTGCCTATTGAGGTACCTAGTACCTACAATTCAAAAATAAATATAATATGAACGGAAAAAATATGTTTTTGTAAAATAATTGCATGGTATGTAATAGCTATAATAATTTAAAAATGTTTTCATTTTGGTGGGAGGGCTACAATCCTCTAGCCCTTATGGGCGAGCTACCACTGTTGTGGACCATTTGAAATAATCTGAAAAGTTTGTTAGATTGGGAGAAATATATAAATTATAAAATCAGCCCTCTAGCCTTTATGGGCAAGCTACCACTGTTATGGACCATTTGAAATAATCTGAAAAGTTTGTTAGATTGGGAGAAATATATAAATTATAAAAACAAGATATTTTTTTGCATTTTGCATGTAGCAAATTTATATTTACTGCATACATTTTGTTGTAATTTAAAATATCTAAAAAATAAAATCAATAATAATTCAAAAAGTATTTTTTGTAAGTCTCAATAGAATAGATAAAATGCAGGTCATAGTTTCTTCATCCCTCTGCTAGAATATCTAAAGAAATTGTACAATAAATGTTCTCAGTTATACTAACCAAATTTGTCTCAGTATACAATATTTCTCTATGGGAGCTTCTAAAATCAAAAGTAATGTAAACTGTTGGAGAACTGAACCCAAAGCCAAAAAATACTTTTTGAATTATTATTGATTTTAAGTCTCAATAGAATAGATAAAATGCAGGTCATAGTTTCTTCATCCCTATGCTAGAATATCTAAAGAAATTGTACAATAAATGTTCTCAGTTATACTAACCAAATTTGTCTCAGTATACAATATTTCTCTATGGGAGCTTCTAAAATCAAAAGTAATGTAAACTGTTGGAGAACTGAACCCAAAGCTTTCCTTTTGTCTTTTAATTTATATTTACTCTGAATATTTGTATCTAATTAAGATGAAAATATTTACATTCCTGATTATTTAGAAATTATAAATGTAAAATGAGAATTTTATTTATCATTTTATACTTAAAATTCTCAATATTTCCATTATTGATGATCTTATAAGGAAAACTGATAAAAATTGTAAACAAAATGGTAACAGGAACCATTTATATTTTTGTTATCAATTTTAATATATCTAAATACCACACACATAATTAGTCACTTTTATATCATAAAATACTTTTTTTCCAAATCAAAAATGTTTTGTATTCATGCACTTATTCATTTTAACAAATTGTATCTATATTATAATAAAAATAAATTAAAATTACAGACAAGTTATTTGCATGTTTTATATATCATAACTTTTTTTTATTTCTGTTTTTTGAGTTTTATATCATAAAAAAGTATTTTATGATATAAAAGTGACTTGTTTAACTTGACATATCTTTCAGACTTAGCAGAGTTTGAATAAATAAATAAATAAAATCAGAGAGAAAATTTTATATAAAAAGGGAGGACTTCAAATTTGTGAAGTCACAATGAGGGAGGTTCAATATTGGTGTGATGGAAAATGACAAAGAGGGGATCAAAAAGTGTTTGAAATAGCATAATATAGTTTATAGATGATTCCTAATTATTTTGTAATATAATTTTATAATTTTTTATTAGATGGTGAAAAGCCAGAAACTAAACTAAAAAGATTGGAAGCTAAATATGCACCCCTACAAGTTGTTCAAAATGTTGAAAGACTTGGTACTAGTAAGGTTAGTTCTATTTATATAAAAATAAATTTGAAATAAAATTTAAAATATAAACTGGATAAATAATATAAAATTAGATGAGAATTTGTATTAGTTTATTTTTTCAAACAAACAGTAATTATTAATTATAAAAACAAGGATATAAAATTTCTCTATAGGAATACTGGAAATACTCAACTTATGACAGCAATATTATTGATAAATTCTGATTAGTCAATGCAATTGAGAGAGTTCAAACTCTTAAACAAAAATGCTACTTTTTGTATATCAGATCATTGCTTATGATAAAGTAGAATGTAATAATAAATGTTATTGTAAGCATCCATAAACTTTGGTCATTTCTGACTTATACTAACAAGGTTCAGACAATACCTCATTGTAGGTCAAGAATTCCCTATATATTGTAAATAATTAATTTTAAAATTTAAACCAACTTTTTGATTCTTAAATAAAATATTATTTTTTATATTCATTTACATATATAGATAAAATTCTTCAACCTAGCATTCTATGGTCCAATATGTTTTTAAGATTCACTGCTAACCTCCTCAACTTTGACTGACTTAATAAATTTAAATGCTTTAACTGACTAATACAGATTTATTCTTTTCTCAGTTATTATTTACTATTTTTACTTTTATATGATGCTAATAAATTTTTGATATATATTATTTACAATAAATTAAAAGTTGCATATCTCAAAAAATAAAATTTGTTTAAATTGAAATTAATTTCAGTTTATGACCTTATCATTTATGAACCAATAATTAATATTTTTAATTTTATAAAATTAAATTTTCTAACATTTTATATATTATTTACTTTACTTAAAATAACTGACAAAACATTATAAAATGCTAATTATTTAATGGATTCTTTCTATAAAATTGTAATTACTGATCTCCATCTCAAAAAAAATTAAATAAATCAAAAATTTATTTATTGAAGAATTATGCAAATATTTAATAAGTTATATTTGACCTAATAAAATATTTTTATAAATAAGAAAAAAATCAATAATATAAGATTAGCTGTATGTGGCAACTTCTCACTTGTGTAGGTCTCAGCTAATAAAAAAATCAATAATATAAGATTAGCTGTATGTGGCAACTTCTCACTTGTGTAGGTCTCCTTTAGGTAAGATTAATTGTGGTTAAGGGCTAGACCCAAACCAAGTCCCTCCTGAAAAACTGAAGTGTGGGATTTGGAATTGAATCCAGATCCTCCAACATGGTGATTATTCTTTAATATAACTAATCTTAATGTTACACTTTTATGACCTACTAGTATTGTAGAGTATACAGAAATCAAATCACATATGTTGGATCATAAAGTTGCAGAACAATCCATTTATATAAATCAAGGATTGGCTGTATTTTACTTTTATATGTTCTTTACCAGAAACTGTTATAAACTAATCATGCTAGAACATAAACAAGATGTCTGAATTTACAAAAATTTTGCTGAATTATTTCAGTTTTTTTACGTGTTATAAAATGCAATTTTAAATTGTGATAGATAGAAATAAAATTATTTTTATAAATGTTTTAAACGAATTACAATATTATAATTCATTATCTTCTATAATTTTAAATAAAGCAAAGCTCTTTAAAGATGAAATCTATTTTCTTTCATTAACAACATTTTCAATCCTACATTGAATCATTATTAGTTAACATTAGTAAAAGAATTAAGTTCAAATTTGAATTAGTTCAAAAATTATGTAATTTTTAATAATAATAATTTAATAAACAGAAGTTACTTTAAAATAAGCTAAAGTGTAATTAACAAAATAAATACAAGATATAAATATTGCTGATTATTAATTATATTAAACATCTATATACAGAAAAAAATACTGAATAAGTATACAACAAAATATTGCAGAAATAAACTTAGAGAATTATTTTGATTGTAAAATCAATTTTTATGTTCAGAATAAAAATTTTTTGTTATAAATCTACATTAACAATAAAATAAAACTTTGAGTTAATATTTTCATCATAACCTTGTTATATTCATATTCTCAGACATGCATCCTCTGGTAATCATCCACTTGCTTTCAAAACTTTGAGTTAATATTTTCTTGTTAATTTTAATTATAACCTTGTTATATTCATATTCTCAGACATGCATCCTCTGGTAATCATCCACTTGCTTTCTCCATTCTTTCCTTAGTTTCTCTCTTCCATCATACAATTATTTCATCAATAATTTATATGGCGAAACTATCTCAGAGCAGAATCATTACATCAATCACATTCCTTTTTGTCATCTTTATCATTTCGAACACAATTGTGTCTCATCATCTAGTAACACATAGTGTTTCATTTCTGCTATACTCAAATGCTCTTTATGCATTTCAACTATAAATGAGACCTCACTTCTGTATGTTAGTGTCAGAATCCACAAATATACATAGCCCCTTTTAAAAGCTCAAAAAAAAAAAAAAAGATTGACATTAAAGAATCTTTTAACAAAAACATTTTATCTTTTAATTTTTTATACTTACAAGGGGAGGACACAGCTGACCCCCCACCGATTTTGATCCGCTTGCTCTTTGCTGGCATGAGGTGCTAAGGGGAGCACCTCCAGATGTACGCCTACCTTTTAAATCTTTGCCGTGTTTGTTTGTTTTATGTAGTTAGGTCTCCTGCTCTAGTATAGCAGGGTTAGTCAGATTGTAACAGCTGAGGAAGATACCAAGAGCATTGAAAACGTTACTGAATAGAAATCTTTTGACTGCTAAAGGGCTCTTGAGTAATAATATTAATTGTTATTAATCTGACATTTATAATACAGTGGTGCCTCGCAATTTGTCACTAATCCGTCGCCAAAATAATGTCGAATTGAGAAACTGTCGAATTGCGGGACAACATTTCCCATACAATGTTGAATTGAGAAACTGTCGAATTGCAGGACAATATTTCCCATATAAGAGAAGATAGATTAATTCGTTATCGGTCCCCATTCCACTACCCTAATAGGTGAAGTGAGAGAGATACACTATATTATTTACTTTATTATATATGTTTTATTATTGTATAACATACTAAATTACAAAATATACTATTTTATATGCAACACACAATTTATTAGCCCTTGGATGTTGAAATGAAGTCTTCCAGCTGAGACTATTTTATACACAACACAATTTATTAGCCCTTGGATGTTAGAATGAAGTCTTCCAGCAGACGCCCTAGCACCCATAATCTTCTATCTCTATTGCAAAACATTACCAAAATTGTCCTAGGAACGTCATACAGGAGTTACATTTTAATTGTTCTACTTTACTGCACTTTATCTACATTTTTTTTCTTCGTCTCTTTGCTCAATTGAGTGTTCTTTCGGAATTATTTCTCTGGTCAGTTCTCTTCGAACCCATCTTTATATTTCTCTCAAAAAAACAATAATAATTACAAGTTTTTTTACTTTCTGAAAGATGTAGAATTGAATATTAACAGAAACAACACGGGCAAACATCAAAGTAGCCCAAAAACTACTGACAAATAGCAAATGAGGCAAACACCAAAGAAGCCCAAAAAGAACTGACAAATAGCAAATGACATCACACAATTCCATGCACGCGCATGTGCCAACCTGCGAAACTCAAATGTCGAATTGCGACGCATCACTGTATATACATATACCAAACCCACAAAAACTGAAATGTCGAACTGCGGGACGTTGAATTGTGAGGCACCACTGTATATTTGAGAAAAATATTCAATAAGACACCTTACTATCAAATTCAATTACTAAAAGAACTAGAACAGTTTAAAAATAGCAAAAATCATTAAAAATGCTTTATTTTTCTTTTCTTCTTCTGCCAGGAAACATCTCTACAGTTATTTTAATGATATTTAGAGTTTGTATATTTCTTAGATTATCTCAGGTTCTCTAAAAATTTCAGCATAACTGGATCAAAATAAAAGGGGAAATAGAATTCCTTCTCTGTAAACACCTCTACAGATTGCATTGTTCAACTGCTTTTCACCAAATTTGGAATATATGTGCCAAGTGACCATAATTAAAGTATCCCTATATTAAAGCCATCTACAGAGATATCAAATTGCCAAAGTTTCACCAAAATTAGAAGGAATATTCTTCAAAATATCCAAAATAATTTCTGAGAAAAAGTTTCAAAAATCATCAGACGGTCATAAATATGATGATTGTGTTATAGCTACTGATGTCTCTACTTCAACAGATATAAAGGAATATTTTTTGCAGATAGCAAAAATGCTATGGATTCTCATTTTACCTGAATATACGTTGCTTATGAAGTTGTATTATGAAAACAAGGGTAATGTTGCAGCTGTGCTTTGAGAATTCTGATAACTTAACCAATTATGAAGAGGTTCACAGTTACCATGTATCTTCAGAAGAACAATTGCTCATTTTGAAGAAAGTGAATACTTGGATTTGGAGATTAGGAAGAGGATGCAAACCTTTTCAGACAAGTTGAAAATATTGCCACTGCCACAGCAGAGTAAAATATTAAAAAAAATACAGAATTTCCTGCATTATATATAGAATATCACCAGATGGATATGCTCTATACAACTGTGAAGAAAATTCTATCTAAATAGTTGCATTATTATTCTCATGAAAGGAGTCATACCAACAGTCAGTCCCTTAAAAAATTTCATAAATTGGTAAATAGTACTTATTGAGTAATTTTTGTAATATCTTATGCCAAAATAAAGATGGCAAAATGATACCAGCTCCTTTTTGTTCATTATGATTTATTGTTTTTATTTTTATTAAAAATTACTGTAATTATGACAACAGTACTGGAACAAAATCAGATCTACAACAAACTCTTATGAGTTCACAATATCAAACCAGTTATCCAGCATTGGATTCAAGTTATTATAGAAATATAAGAAAAAAAATAATCTTAACAAGACTATGTAAAAGATTCAGTTGAATGCCCTTATTTGTCATTCATCAATGTTTCTTAATGGACAAAGACCAATTAATTTGTGAACTAACTGTACATTTAGCATAAACTATATTTTAGTAGACTGATTTAATGTTTATGGCATTTTAATCATTGTTTTTAATTATTTAAATCTTACTGGAAAGCATTTTAATTATTTTGGCCTCTCTTATCAAGATAATATTTCACATAAATGTAACATAATGTTATGTAGTTTTTTTTTTTTACAATTTTGAGTAATTTTTACATGAGTTATGGACTTTTACAAGCTTTTTTTATGAATTAAAGTTTTATATTTATGTCTTTTGATGGAATTAATGCAATTGTTATTTTGTTTGGTTTATCTAGTAATTTTTTACATAAAGTTTTTGATGATTATTGGTCACTATTTGTTAATCTTAGTTTTTACAAGTGCCTATTATATACAGTTTTTGTTTTTTATGAATATTGTATTTAGTGCAGTTTGGCCCAGATGATCCATATATCAGGAAACAAAAAAAAATTAATTCATTATAACCTTATTTAAGTTGACCAGGAATTACTGAATTTTCAAGTATGAGTTAATAAATATTTATCAATAAAGCTCAGGTAGTTGAAACCGTCTCAAACTTTTCCTTAGTATTAGTTTGTCAACTTGAGTTTTTGAAAACACTCAAGTTTCAGGAATTCTGCCATATAATATGCTTGGACTTATATCATCTTTTATCATTTGGTTCATTCTTTTTTCAAAAAAATCATCTATTAATAGCTAATCATTATTATCTTTAATTATATCTTGACCTTCTCTGTAACTGCCCAGAAATATCAAGAGATGCTGATCAGTTTTATTGCCCCACAATTTGCTGCTAGGGTTGCTAGATGGACATTCTGACCCAAAGACAAAAGAAATTATATTGTTTTATTATAAAAATTGCCAAAGCCAAAAATCCCAGACTAAGATAAACAAGCAGTCCCAAAAAGAACTAAAATTGCCTACTTTCCAAATATATCATTTATTTTATTTATTTATTTAGCATTTGAAATTCATTGGTTTTGTATCCAATTTTGATGTTGATTTAATCAACATAAATACTATCATCTCAATGATGTGACGTCATCGTGATATCATTATTGTTGTGCCATCATGATGTCATAAATTATTGAGTTTGATGAGATCACAAATTATTACATCTCAGTTATAATATGATATCATTCAAATCGGGTAAGCCATATACTGTATTACTTCGAATTTAAGCTGCAGTACAATTTTAAAATTGGAAAATTGGAAAAAATAAAAATGATTTTATAATAGGTATTGAAAAATAATGAAAAATAAAAATGATTTTATAATAGGTATTGAAAAATAAGAAACATTTTTCATTTACTTAAATAAGTACTAATATATAAATAAGCTGCCTAATTTATTGAGAATCTTCTTCAGATATACTATCACTTTCGTTTTTTTAAAATAGCGCCAGGTCTCTTCTCTCAAAACATGTTCTAATCAATCTTTCATCAATTCTGTTGTCAGCCACGAATTCTTTTATGCTCGAATATATAATACCGTTACGATATTCTGTTCTATTTGTGTTTGTAACTTGATGAGGGCTAAACACCGGAAACGTTTGTTGTCTTAATAAATACCATATTACTTTGAATTTAAGCCACCCTCGAATTTAAGCCGCAGTTGGATTTTAAAATTGGAAATTTGGAAAAAATAAAAATGGTTTTATAATAGGTATTGAAAAATAAGAAACATTTTTATTTACTTAAACAGGTACTAATATACATAATAAGCTATCCAATTTATTGAGAATCTTCTTCAGATATACAATCACTTTCGTTTTTTTTAAAATAGTGCCAGGTATCTTCTCCCAAACATATTCTAATCAATCTTTCATCAGTTCTTTTGTCATCCATGCATTCTTTTATGCTCAAATTAAAAGAATCTTAGGAAAATTTTCCTTGGCTACAATTTTTTTGTTTAAAATAAAAAGTGGCAATTTGTTTTCACCAGCTGTTATAAACAGCATTATAGTAATTTGTGATTTTTCTTATAATTAAAATATGGCCAGATACGACTCAATTCTAGAAGCTACTATTAAACAGCAACTGGATTAAATCAGAAAAGTAGGAATGGGGTACCACCGAATAAACTGTTATCATGGTTGTAATACTATGTGCATGCTTAGAATGTGCAAAGTCGCGGTTTAGAACGAATACCAATAACTCTAATTATAACTAAACCTAATGGCTAGCGACTCTGCAATCCAGAGACTGAGCTCAGGTCTTTAACTAAACTCTAACTTAAATATAAAACACTAACAACACTTCACGTTAACCGGCAAAACAAAACCAGAAACGAGAACATACAACTACGAGTAACAAACGAGTGTTAGAACTAGATGGACAAAAAGTGTTAGAAACTTAAATACTAATTGGAATAAATTCTCAAACAAGTTAAATAATAATAAAACTATAAATTTATTAAATTCAAAACACTTACAAAAGTGTTAGCAAATGCTTTATTGGAACTATAATAAAGCAACGAACAAGTATCCAACAAAACTTGTTTAACTCAATTCAAATATCCAAAAATCCAATTAGTCACAAGAAATAAACCTTAAATACTACTTAACTTCTAATACCTCTACCTCCGATACTAACTTCAAACAATAGTCAATCTCTACAAGAACTCAAATGTCACTCATCAATTTTACGTCTGGATTCAACACCTCTCGTTCACAACGTCGTGTCTTGTCATATTTTAATTATAAGAATATACAGCTACTATCAAACAGCAAGTGGATTAAATCAGAAAAGTATGAACGGGGGACCACTGAATAAACGCTTATCAACGGGGGTAATACTATACGCACATATAGAGCGTAAAGCAAAATCCTGATTGTTGAGGAGTGGGAGATCAGGAGAAATAAGATGATAAAATATTCGCTTTGAATTTAATCACCAGCTGTTATAAACAGCATTATAGTAATTTGTGATTTTTCTTATAATTAAAATCGACTCAATTCTAGAAGCTACTATTAAACAGCAACTGGATTAAATCAGAAAAGTAGGAATGGGGTACCACCGAATAAACTGTTATCATGGTTGTAATACTATGTGCATGCTTAGAATGTGCAAAGTCGCGGTTTAGAACGAATACCAATAACTCTAATTATAACTAAACCTAATGGCTAGCGACTCTGCAATCCAGAGACTGAGCTAGTATTATTCCGACACTGTTAACACTTAGCAGCATCCATTAGTGATAATATAAATTAAAATTGTAATAAAAATTGAAATTCTATCCTATAGGATTATGGATGCAGCATCAAGATATTCTTTAATGGCAGAACATCACTACCAAATTTCATGAAAAATCTACTAATTAATTCAAAATTTATTAGTGGGGAACACACAGACAATAGACATTGCCCAATTTTATAAGCATCCATTTCTTTTTGAAAATAGGCTAAAAATGATTAAATACTCAAGAAATAATAAAAAATCTGACAAAAAGCAAAAATATATATATATTATATATTTCATGATCACAAAATAAATATATAAATTAAAATTTTCATTGCTTTTCTTCCACAAATATTTGCATTCAATATTGCACTCCTAAAAAACTATATTTTCAGGTTTTATGACAAATTCATGAAATTCTTGACAATTCATGTCAAAGTTTAGTTTAATATACAATTCTGTCTTCACATGCATCAAGTTGAGATCAACAGTCCATGTATCATCCATTATTGAAAAGACTCTTTCCTCACAAGCATTACTTACAGAAACTGACAAAATTTTTTGCTACAAGCTTTGATATTAGAAAAATATATTTTCAATAGAAAATATTTTATTCATTTTTCATCAGACCAAAATTAAATAATTTTATTTCAGGATAAACTTTTTTAAGCAATCATATGTCATCATATAAATTATCTAAATCTAACTGCAAATTGGGAATTTTTGCAATGTTCAAATAAGTCTCAATACTTGAAATTTTTGTTTCTTAGATTAAAACTGAAAAATATACAAAGAGGGCCTTTTCAAAATTATACTATCTTTTCAGTCAATTAATTGCTTTAGTATAAATCTCAGACGTTTCAATAATAAATTTTTCTTTTTCATATACACTTAGGATGTGTATGAAAGAGAAAAACTGTCATTTACTTTATTACTGAAAAATTGATCTAATTATTTTCTAGTTTACTTTTATAAAATACATTATTTTATGTAAATCATAACTCATAATTGATTCATTTTCTAGCTATAAAACATTAAATTCATGATATCCATAAAATGATCTACAAAATGCATATAACATTCAACCAAAGACAAATGTGTTTCAATATCCTCTATTCCATCTTCACAGTCCTTAACAAATGATCAAACAGTTTTGTATTTCTCATTCTCCCTATTGTGTAAATTGTTAAAGTCAGCTAACAGATATTGTTTGCACATATGCATTCTTTAAGATTGTTACATTGTAATGCATACATTGAAGATCCATTTCAACTTTTTAATGTATTTATGTAATTAATGTATTTCTAAAGCATACATTGATTTCAGAATGCCATATATCTCAATTTCATCCTTCTCAGTTTTTCCCAAATGCCATTCACTTGAGAAATTATCCAAATTCATTATTATAATAATTATTTTTTAAATTATATAAGATGTTTTACGCTTCATGCAACCCAGCGAAATAATGACCAAACCTGGAACCTAGACATAAGCTTTCAAAAGTTGAAATGTCCAGTTCAAACCTGGAAAGGTAGCAACCCTAATTGCAACAATAAGAATGTCTAAATAAAAAATGAATTTAATTTATTTAAGACAGCTCTTTCAAATTAATTTTCACAAAGGATTAGATGTTATTGGATATTAAAATAATTCAAAACATTATATTAATAATAATATATATTTACATACAAATTTACCTGTTAGCACTTATAAGCAGCACATTTATGACACGGACTGCTTATAAGTGCTAACAGGTAAATTTGTATGTAAGTAAATCCTGTATAAAGCAGTGAAATACTAGAACAATAATAATAATAATATATATATTTTCAGTACTTACCACAGTCATTTCATTATCACATTGTTGCGATTGATCTACACCACAATTTGTGTTTTGTAACCGTTCATGATGTTTAATATGCTATCATAAAAAAACATATATTATAGTTAAATTAATCAATTTATTTAAATATTAAAAAATTTATCATGTGAAAAAATATTTTTATATATTAGACCAATGCATAAATTGAGAAAAATCTGTAATAGATTAAACTACAACTACAAAATTATTCATTTTGTTGTTGTTTTATTCTCCATATGTATTTTTTGTATGCATGTATCTGTGCATATCAATAGCCGATCTAAAAATATGTATTTTTGTGAATTATTAATATGTTATATAAATTTTATACATTGTTACACATTTTAAATATTTATTTTAGAAATTTAAATTTATTTAAAGAATTACATTAGACAAAAAATTTATTTTACGTGTGTAAAGAAAATGAATGAATTCATTGATAGCACTTGACATGTAATGTTGTTTCTTGATCTTTTTCATAATTTTAAGTTTTAAGTTATTACTATTTTTTTCATTTATTTTTTCAAAATATGTAAAATAAAATTAAATATTCTAAATTGATAAATTAAATTTGGTTTCAAAGCTTTGTAAATTCTAATTCTACAGATTAATTGTATTGAATATAAATAATAATTTTATATCAAAATTATCTGTTAGGAATTTTTATTTAAAGTTGAAGATGTTCAAAAATATCAAGATTATGTATTTCATTGGGGTCTGGTAACAAAAGGAACTATAATACCTGGAATTGAAGTGCATTTAGCAATTGATAAGGTTTGTATTCTTATTATTATGACTATATCATGTAAAATACTTAAATTATAAAAATATTTTCAATATGTTAAATGAATAAGGATAAATATGATTAAAGAATTTAATATTGAAAAATATTAAATAATCTAAATTTACTAGCCAAATTATAGCCCTTGAAATTTTAACGGTAACTTTCAATGATTAGAAAGAATTAAAACTAATTTTAGCGCCATCTCGTAATTAGAATAATTATTATTTTTATTAAACCAATGAGTGGCGCCATCTATTAATTAATAATTCAACTAAAATTTTTAACTAATTTATCCGAAGAAGAAATCCACCTTGGCCCAGGATCGAACCAGGGAACTTTGGGCTAACATCCCAACGTCATACTGCTAGACCACTGAGGTCAACGAGCAGATTAATTCTTCAGACAGTTATATTAATTTAGATCGGAATTTTTTTTATTAAAATTAGTTAAAAATTATAGTTTAATTATTAATTAATAGATGGCTCCACTCATTGATTTAATAAAATAATAATTATTCTAATTACGAGATGGTGCTAAAATTAGTTTTAATTCTTTCTAATCATTAAAAGTTACCGTTAAAATTTCAAGGGCTATAATTTGGCTAATAAATTTAGATTATTTGGAATAAGTTCCCTTGATGTTTGTATTATATAAAGTGAAAAATATTAAATTCTTTAATCATACGAAATATTAATTTAAATGAAAATTTACAAATTCTAGTATAATTCATATTTCTACTATATAGCTTCATAGAGTTAGATGTATGAGGAATCATACAGCCACACATATGTTACAAGCAGTTTTGAAGCAGATGTTTCCTTCAACAAATCAAAGTTCTTCATATATTTGTCCATCATATTTTCAGTTTGGATATACTAGTAAAGTAAGTATTGTTTCAAAATTTTAATTGTATTATACATACTCATGTATAAGCCAATTCTTCTCCTTCAGAGTTTAAAGATTGGTAAAAAATTTGAAACCCATATATAAGCCAATCCCCAACTTTCAAATGTTAGAATAATATAACATTCATTGAAATAAATACATAATTTTTTTATAATTTAAAAAATTTTTCAAATCCAGTTTATTAGTGCAACAAATATGATTACTTAAATAAAATGCTAGTGTTATAGCATAAAACATTATGATGTAACATGAAAAAAGTAGATGGAAAGCAGAACATAATTACGTAGAGTTACATCTAGTTGCATTTCCCTATAATATGATTTTATTGAAGTGTTTGTTCTATAGAAATATCAAAGAAATATTAAAAGTTTGTCATTTTCAAATCTCAATAAAAATATTTAGCAAAGTGTAAACAATAAAAATTCATAACCAAAACATGGAACAGATATTTTGTTGTAACTGATAGGAATGGAAGCTGATCAGTACAATATATCATAGCCAGAACACAATTCTGATATTTGAAATTAGCTATAAAATAGTCATCCCATATTTTCCAAATTATCAGAACTCAGAAAACATATAAATTTTTGATCAGAAATATTGAGGACTATATTTCTACTAATATTAACTGATGACACATATAATAGCAACAGTCATGTTTACTTGTTAAAAAAAGACTCTACATATTTCAATTTTATTTATGAAATGCCCAATAAATTAATATTTTTATATGCATTTAAATATAAACATTTACAGATGGCCATATATTTTTAATAATAGAATTGAGAAAAATAGGTAGTTTTTAGAAATAAATAAGGTAGATCTCATAAGAAGTGCTACCATCTCAAAGAAGAAGCAACATGATCGCTTCATATATTTTCATTTATATTTGTGCCAATTTAAATATCTACAGAAAAACTTAAATACAGTCATATATACCAATATATTTGTAACAGAAAAAAAATCTTAAGAATTAGTAAAATAATGATCTTTATTAGAAATCAATATGGTGGATCACACCATAACTGATGAAAAAGTGTGATGGGAATATCGCATGTCTGAGCCAGTGAATCTTATAATTGTGTGAAAAATTTTTCAATTTTTGATTGCTCCAGTTATAAGTTATCCTCCTTTTCAAAATTTTTCATAAAAAAATTTTTTTAGCTGTATAAATGATTATATGAAAATTTATGAAGAGGTCATGTTGGTAATATAAATACAGTATATGTTTTATGTAAAAAGATTTGATATTTTCAAGAATTCAGTATTACAAAACTGAGTGTTATCTTAGTATGTAATCCTTGTGATTCTTATATCAATTTTCCCCAGTTCTAGTATTAGAATATATTTTATTTGACTTTTTAAATTTAACTTTAAAGCATTACAAAACTGAGTGTTATCTTAGTATGTAATCCTTGTGATTCTAATATATATTTTCCCCAGTTCTAGTATTAGAATATATTTTATTTGACTTTTTAAATTTAACTTTAAAAAATCTAAACAAATATTCTATAAATATGAGAGTCATTGAAGGCTTCCATATGGCAACATTATTGAATTCAAATTTGATATTTCCTGACATTATTTAAATTTTATATAAATTTATTTATGTAAATTATTATAAAATCATAATGGTATGTATGGCAACATTATTGAATTCAAATTTGATATTTCCTGACAACATTATTTAAATTTTATATAAATTTATTTATGTAAATTATTATAAAATCATAATGGTAAATTAAAAACATTAAATGTTTTATGCATAGTTTATCTACATTGCAGGAAATATAATTATTATAAATTTTATATGTACATTTAATTCATTACAATAATTATTATTATGATCTTTACTATTGAGAGTTAACTATTGATATTTATATTATCAACAATAATGTTAATTATGTCATTTTAATGTCATAATTACTGATACATCATCATTATGTAAAATTGCAGTATTGGCATTGTATACTTAATTATAGATTATCTTTAAAATATTTTGCATGTCAAGTTGAATTTACATAAAAATGGCAACACTTACACTTGAAAGCACAATTAAGTTTGAAAATTTTTCAGAATTAAATATTTTCATAATAAACAATAATTCTGCTTCTGAAAGAGCAATCTTTGTTTTTTTTCAATTTTTGAATACTTTAGGTTTCTGATTTAAGAATTAATTTATCTAAAAAATTTCCATATAAGTTGAAAACTGTGCAAGTCTAATAATACTTAAATTTGATATACATAAATAGGCACATTAGCAAACAGAATGACCAAGTAAAATTAATATACTTTAAGCATAGATAAGAAAATTTAAGATAATAAATGATATTTTTGCAAAAGAGTAAATTATTTAATAACTTTTTAATTCACACTTTATTGAAAATTAATAAAAATAAAAAGATGCATTCACATATCTATGAAACTATATAAGTCGAAACTACATAAATCAGAGCCTATGGTACTGTATTAGAGATTTTAAATTAGAATAGCAAGACAAATTTAAAATTTTATTTGCTTTCATTAAATATAAAATCAAAATAATATATTCTGAAGATGAATATATATCAGATTGAACTGGCCTGAAATTAATAAGCAGTTGCAGACTTTTAGTTTTTAGTTCAGAACTTTCATGCATTAACAATAATTTTATGCCCCCTGAAACTTATTATTTAAATCTGCACTTGATTAGTATTGAACTTAAAAACATTGTATGAAATTATATGAACATTAAAATACAATACAGGTAGGCCTCGATTAGCGCGAAAAAAGTAATGTAATTTTTATTATTTTTTTAAATAATTTTTTAAAATATAGTCTGAATTTTTTCATTAATAGCTTATTTAGTTCAGAAGAGATATATATGGCTATCTAAAAAGATTTCATATAAAAAAAAAATTGTTTTTCCATGACCTCATATACAGAACAAAAAGCTGTGAAAAATATAAAATTCCAAAAAAATGCTTATGTTGTTAGAGAGTGAAAAACACAATAAACTGTAAAAGTTTCAAAAAATTTTGACAAATATTAAATGAGATATGATAATTTTAATTTTTTGCATATTAATTAGACTTAATTTTAATCAATCATGGCAATTTACAGTCAGAAATTGAAATATCAGGCACTCAAGAGTAGGCATTAAAAGAAGTGCAGATATCAATTTACAATTGTCACATTTGGATTACTGAGAATCCAATGTGATTTAACAGGTTTTGTTACATTCAACGAGGGTTACTATATGATAATGCTCATTAACTCGAATGCTATCACTTCACACTATAGTTCGATGCAGTCAAGCTAGCTTATTCTGCCACTTCGAACTATAGTTCTTTGAAGTTGGAATGATTTTCTTTCAATGATTTTTTTCATTGTTTATAGTTTACTGTAATCTTATTAAAAATAAACTTTTTAATAAATATAAGCTTAAAAATAAATTATTTTTCATTATATATAAATATTTCCTGTCAAATAGAGACTAAGAAAATATTAAATTTAAATTATTTTGATAAACAATATATTATTAGATAGAACGTATTTCTATAATCTTAAGTGTAAATAATTAAAATACAAAAAAATTCATATATTACCAATAAAATTAAATATATTGATTAATATATAAATTATTGATAAACAAAAATATTTAAATTTATAAAAACATCCGTTAGACTTAACATAAATCTGTTTGGTACTCAAGCATTGGTAAAGTTATTATGGCTTAGCAGTCAATAGGTTAAGAGTTTATAGTAATGTTTATTGTTAATCTGTTCTTCCAATAAAAAGTCTGATTAGATAGTTAAATTTAGCATGATATATATCACTCTGTATTTGTGGAAGTAATGTTGTATGTTTTTTTCAAGAATCCACTTTGACTGTAAATAACACAAAAAATTGGGAAGTTTTCAAAAAGTCATTTGTAGTTAATTATGGTTAGGCCTAATTATGACTGCTAGTTTTAAATTTGGCATCTTCATTTCAATTCTACAATTATGTTGTCTTCTTGGTGAGTAGATAAATAAAAAATATAAAATTTATTTTGATTTATGTTATTCTGAAATTCATTCTAATTAAGTGAATTTATTCTGAAAATATAATGCCATACATTTTTAAGAGATTTTCATATTTTTCTTTTCTACTTTCACTAAATGGAATAAAAAGAAATTTCATTCATTTAACTACAATTTATCTAATTTATGTTTTGATTGAATATTGTTTTGCTAATATTATAATGAAAGAATACTGCCATTCATGATCTTATGTTGATATTCTTTAATCCTTAAGGATAAGTTTCTAGATATTATGCCTCCATATTCTTTGTATTGATTAAGTGTTATATTACAAATAGGTATTATTCATAATATAGCACTTAATCAACTCAAAGAATATGGAGGTATAACATCAAGGAAAATCTATCCTTAAGGATTAAAGAACATCAACATAAGATGACGAATGGCAATCCCTCTACTATCCTAGCTAAGAGATTCTATGAGTACAACTTACAAATTATGTGGAATGAAGTAAGAATTATAAAAACTTGTTCAAATAATAAAGATTTATTCCTCAAAGAATCATTGGTAATAGCACAAAGTAAGAAATTTGATATTCATAATGGATGTTCTCAGTTATTGACAATCAACCGACCACATCCATTTCTAAGGCATGACAATGTAGCATAAATAAGAATATGCTATTATTAATATGATAATTCTATATGGTTAGTATACTTTTTTGTTAAATTATTTTTAATGTAAAAAATATTTACTAATTATTTACTGATTTAACATATAGTATTTATTACACTGCCATTTTAATTAAAATTTATAAAGTTATCTTTGTTTTAAGTTGCAAATCAATGTATGTAAGTAATTGAATATAGGATTGACTGTATTTAAATTTTTGTATTCTAAGAATAGAAAACTGAAGAGGATCTCTTCGGAAGATAAATATTTATTAAAAAATGTTTTCAATCATTATTTTTTGAACTTAACTGCAATTAGTGCTTTGTTTTTAAGGATATTCTTTAG
This sequence comes from Olivierus martensii, assembly GCA_000484575.1. Classification (NCBI taxonomy): domain Eukaryota; kingdom Metazoa; phylum Arthropoda; class Arachnida; order Scorpiones; family Buthidae; genus Olivierus; species Olivierus martensii. Next base: position 40,886 of record AYEL01072251.1, read on the forward strand.
TATGACATCTAATCTATTTAATGGAAAGTACTTCTCAATTGAAAACTAAGACCAATTTAGCATTAAAAATTATATATATTTATAAAGTTTTTATATAAAGGATTATTAGAAATTAGATCCATTACTAAATTGCCATTAAGCATTAAAGGAAAAACTATTTAAATTAAGCAATTATTATAAGACTGATAAGACAAAGAGTAAATCTTATAAATTTAAGAAATTTGATATATTCAGTTAAAATATAACATATTAGTTACCATATAAATTTGCTAATGACCATTAAATGCTTACTTTGAGATTATCATCATAAATTGTTACTGAGGCTAAAGGACATTTTAAAAAGGTTACAAAAGAATATAAGATGAGTTGCAGTATCCAAAGGAAAGGCATCCTCAAATATTTTTATTTTCTGTATCAATGGTAAATTTTCAAATTTATATTGAAAAGTATATCTGTTGTGGTAATATTTTTGATTTGGAAATCCTGACAGACAATAAAGAACAAATTATATTTAAAAATTGGTTTTCTGCTCCATTAAAATAACAGCCACACTAAACAGTAAGACATACCTCATCAGCTCCAGTAACTTCCACTAAATTTAAAACAGAATTCATAATAATCTCTTTCTATAGCAACATATCAATATTGCTATAGAAAGAGATTATTAGCAATGATGATGATTGTTACACAAAACAATCATCATCATTGGCTTAAAAATCACTAACACAGTTTCAATTTTAATTTTCTAATTGTAATGATTGCCCCCTGATGATGATTTTTAGAACTAATAATGATTTTTGTAAAAATAAAAAAAAAACTCTTACATTCTCTCTAAAATATTCCTACCAAATTTATTTAGATGAGCCTCAGTCACTATATGCTTCTGCATATAATTCTGAATAAGGATGGCTTGATTATGATTCTCTCTTATTTCATAATAATATACAAAATTTGAAATTATAGTTTGTTGTCTTAAGTCAAAAATATTTATTGATTTAAGCCAAAGCAATAATTATTAATGAATAAGTTAATTTTGAATTTATGAATAATATTTCATCAATTTTGACATTTAGAATAAATAAACAAATATTTAATATACCCAGTTTCAGCTAAAATTTCTGGAGCAACATAAGTTGGAGTTCCACAAACAGTATACAGATAATCTTGAGATTCCACAGCTAATCCAAAATCACCAAGCTTTAAAGATTTACTTCCATCTTCATGATCAACTACCTAATAAATATTTTTTCCAGAGTTTTTAAATAATATAAAATCAAAATTCCCTATGAGTCAATAATTAAGAGAAAATTCACCAACCAATAAATTTTCAGGTTTAATATCACGGTGAACAATATTCAAAGAATGTAAATAACCAAGAGCACTGGCAAGATTATAAACCATTCCACTTGCATCTCTTTCAGAATATTTGGTAGCAGAAGCAATTGCATCAAATAAATCACCTCCCTTAATAATAATATATTTGATTAATATTAGCAATATAATAATAGTAATAATTTTTCATAAAATTAATTAATTTCACTAAATCTTATTTAAATAAATATCAAATTCTTGTACCAACTTTTATTAATTCCATGACAAGATATAATTCATTATCTAAATCAAATTCTTCTAATAAATGAACTATATTTGGATGTTTAACCTTCCTTAATATTGCAACTTCATTTGCTATCATATGTTCCTAATAAATACAAATTTATTAAAAACTAATAATTAAAACAATAATGCATAAATTCCTAAATTTCTTATTTTTAGTTAATTTGTATTATTTTAACAATATATAATTAACATTAAATATCTTCTATAAGTTCAATAATGCAGACTATTATACATATAAATAAATATCCAATAAAACTTTTGTTTATGTATAGATAATATAAATACTCTCTATATATAAACAAAAGCTAAATTATTTCTTACAAAGACTACTACTTCTTAACATAAATTTTAATATTTATGAAGTATGACAATTTATTTCCCAGAATGGTCACATTGTGTCACCAATGTAGTGATTTGGACAGAATCACATCCCATACGTGTCTGAACATGTTTCAAATAGTGCATGCATAAATTGCACATCAATAGAGCCATTTGTGAATAAGAGTTGAGAAAGCAATAAAAATGTGTGTGCGAGTTTTAGCTAAAAATGAATGATAGGAATTTAAAACAGTTTATTAACATTAAATTCTGTATAAAGATCAGTAAAAGTGCTACTGAAATGTTAGAGCTATTGAAAATGGCATATATGAGGATGCTATGTAAAAGTTTCTTTGAGATTCATTTCAATTTCAAATATCCAGAATGCTTTTGCAATATGAAGTTACAGGAATCCCTTAATTACTGTGGTTAATAAATCCTTACAATACACCGCATATATCAAAACTGCACTAATCAAACTAAAAAACCAATGGGAATAATTATAATGAAACCTGGAAAATATCAAAATTATAAACATGTATTTTTATTCTCATTCAAAACATATCTATATTGCATTACCTGTACTTTAAACCATTGAGGAATATGTATAGGTATTTAAAAATTTATAGCAAGAATTAAAATTTATTTTTCATTAAAAAATAATTATTTTTTACAAAATTTCATAAATTTTGTAAAAAATAATTGCACATCCGTAGACATCAAGTACTGGAGAGGAATTAAAGACAAGGCTGGCTATATAATATTGTAATGGCTATTATTAGGTAGTTGCCATTGATGCTAAATTTATTAATAAATAAAATTACGAACAAATTTAAAATATAACAATTAGATGATGAAAGTCTTAATATTAATAGATTTAAAAAAGTAAATAAATAAATAAATTTATTGCAGTGCTCTAATCATATAGACTACAACCTCGAGATTCAGTTGCCAATGCTTCAGAGGATTGGGGGGAAAACACCCTTGTTGAAGTGCACTAATCAAATTTGGCACCGTATATATTAAGGGATAGTCTTAAATTTTTTTATGCATTAATCAAAACCGTATTATTCAAACCTGCACTAATCAACGGATTCCTGTATATGACAAATTATTATATACATTATTATATAACAGGGCTGCCCAACCAGTCAATCGCGAGCTACCAGTCAATCCCGACAAGCTTTTTAGTCGATCGCAAGCCTCCGATCAACTCGTTTGTTAAACTTCCATTTTACAATACATAGTGAAAGTGATCTGGGTTATTGTTGAAACAAGAAAAGTGAAGTTATCTCTATGTGTTTTTGTTCTTTGTGTCTTTTATCATTTATTAAGTTATTGCAGATCAGATCAATCGGTAGAATACAATAATATATCAAAAACAATAAATGAAGATTTTTTGGATGAGTAAGCAAAATTTGTTGGACAAATATGTTTACAGTTTCAAATATTTTTCCTTTCTTTATTACACTACTCAGGTCCGGACAATATATCATTGTTCGGTAATAAAAGGGTTAAATTTATTAAAAAATAAATTTCTTCAATTATTTAATTTTTCCTTTTTTGTCCATAATTATGAGCGTAGAAAATAAATTAAAATCTATCATTACTATGATGAATGGGAATACGATTTCTTTTTTCCATGGTTAATGGCAAATGCTCTTGTCTTATATGTAATTCAGTTGTTGCTATTCTAAAAGAGGGAAATATTGAAAGATATTTTCAAATTAATGCTCTCCAATTATGAAAATGGATATCCGAAAGACTCCAAAATATGCAGAGCAAAAATTATAGATTTAAAATCGAACTTATATTCACAACAATATATACTGGTAAAAATTTTATGATGATCTCTTTCGTCATATCAAAATTTTGAATCAATTGCAAAATCTACACAATGCCAAATATCGCATTAAAATTTTTGTTATGTTCCATGTATTCGTAGTTATTTTCATGTTTTCACGTTATGAAGAATTGATTTATTTTATATAATAAATTTTGAATTATATTGCTATTTTTGCACTTTTATTCCCTGGATATTGGTAGATCACTGTATCACTCTAGTGAAAAAAGTAGCTCACGGTCATAAAAAGGTTAGGCAGCTCTGTTATATAATAATACAGTGAAACCTATTAAAGTGATCATCCTTTGGGACCAACCTGACTGGTCACTTTTCACATGTGGTCACTATACAGGACAGTGACTCTCCTCCTTCCACCAAAAGAAAAGAACAAATTATTCCAAATTGCAAATTTATATTAATTAAAATCATCACTTGCAGTCAAATGATAATAATGACATATAGCACATATTACCTTTTGACAAACAAAGTTTTAGCAAGCATATACTGTATTACAATTAATACTAACTTATTTATGTGCATTTAATATAGTCAAACTTAAATTAAAATACTGTATAAAGGTACATATACAGTAGTATTATAATATTTACTTTTTAATTTACTGGTTAACAAACTATTTTATCATAGCAAAAATTCTAATGGAATACTAATGCTTAGAATTTTATTGTAATGGAAAAAATTCTAAGGAAAATACAGTAATTTCTCCATGAAATTAATCTTCTTGGTCACTTTAGCAAGATAAAATTTCTTAAAACTAATTAAGTTAGTGTCAATATACTCAGACAGGTGGTCACTATACAGAACAAAAATAGCATTACATCTTATGAGAAACAAACTTCTTTTTGAAATTTGGTCTCTTTAGCCAGGTGATCACTGTATCAAGATGGTCATTTTAACAGGTTTCACTGTATATACATTAATCAGATTGTCTTACATTGTCTGGACATTTCTGAAATATAATTTTCTCTTATTTGTATAAAAGTAAATCAAATAATTTTGTCATTATAATGATATATCATACTATGACATCACCCATTGTTCATCCAAGAATTATTATCCTGAATAATACTTTCTAACTGCTGTTTAGTGTTGAATTTGTTTATTGTTGGAACTATTGTGTGTAAGCAGTTTGTTCTCTCCAAGAACTTATATTGTCCTAAATTTTAACATTCCAGTACAGTATTTCAATATTTGTAAATCTTACTAGCAACTTAAGGATTCAATCGAGTCATATTTGAACAAAAATCTGAATGTAAATATTTTATATTGAGATCTCAAAATACCTCAATCCAAGAGCAAATTTGTCTATATAATATTGCAAAGCCCTGTCATAAATATGCTGCCTCATTTCCAAGACACCAACCCCATTTTGTGAGGATTTATGAATATCATAGGGCAGGGTGTTCAACCTTTTTCACTATGTGAGCTACTTTTCTATATTATGTTATTCAGTGATCTACTCTCTCATATAAATCATGTTCCCCAATCTGATATCTGATTATGCACAACTATGCAATTAAATATACTCACTCACTTCAAAAGACCCATTCTCCCAGCTCTAAAATCTTTAAACAAACTAAAAACTTTATTTGTGTATTTAAAAATTTATTCATCACTTTTAATTATTTTAATAAAACAAATACAGTGGATTCCGCTTAATTGGGACATGTCGAGCCAAGCCATTTTGTCCCAATTAAATGAAGTAATGATAAATTCTAAAATAAAATATGTAATTCGTAGGTAAATAAATAAGTAGGTAAAAAATAATAATTAGGTACCTATTTTAATGCTTTATTAAAATAGGTACCTCATAGTCAGATTGATATGAAGAATTGGCCAATCGCAGACAATCATCCAAATAATCAGTTGTAATTTGGTTTCTTGATTTTTTTATGACATTCATATTTGAAAAAGCAGATTCTGACTAGTATGTTGATCCGAAACATGACAATTTTTTGTGCAATATCAGTTAATATTGGAAACTTTTCATGTGTATACTTCACAGAAAAGATTGTAAAATAACTACTGTATTTTTTGAATGTATGTGTAGCCATACTTTCAAAAAATCCCTAAAATATATCAAAAATTGAAAATTCCTTTTCTGCTACTGTCCCAATTAAGCGAAAGTTGTCCCAATTAAGCACTTAAATTTTGTATTAGTTTATTAGTTTGGTTTTCGTTCTTTGAGATTTGTCCCAATTAAGTGGAATCCACTGTATATTCAAATAAAATATTTATTTCTCTATTTTGGAAAACCAAAGTTAAAAAAAACAACAGATTGATTATAAACTCATAAGTTACAGGAAATGCTGGTTGATTAAAAAAATAAAAAGTTAATGTGAAATTTGGCATTGTTTGGACCTTGCAATATTTTCATAGTCAGATTGATATGAAGAATTGGCCAATCGCAGACAATCATCCAAATAATCAGTTGTAATTTGGTTTCTTGATTTTTTTATGACATTCATATTTGAAAAAGCAGATTCTGACTAGTATGTTGATCCGAAACATGACAATTTTTTGTGCAATATCAGTTAATATTGGAAACTTTTCATGTGTATACTTTCAAATGATAAGAAAATTATTGATTTGACAATTTTAATGAAAAATAAATAAACAATAGTAATACTCTTAAAGAGAATTAAAAAATAATACAAAATAATGATAAATAAATTATTATGTTTTCAGTTTTAATTAAATTTGTAAGTAAAGAGGAATAAAGAAGAGATCGACCAAAAATTGCTCTGCGATCGATGGGTTGAACATCCCTGCCATAGGGAGACAGATAATACCTTCTATTACATGTATAGTCAGTTCTTGTTTAATACCATCTTCATTAACATCAATTGTTCTTATATCACAAACAAAGACTAATTAATTAATTAAAAAATTAAAGCTTTCAAGACAGTAAAATTTGAATGCATGTTTTCTTATATCTTCTTTCGTAAGAGGCAAAAATAAGATGGAAACCTAAAATAATTATAGAATACTAGATAATCACATTTTATATGATCACTAACTTAAATATACAATATTGTCTATGATTATTTTATATAGGAAAACTGGCCAGATTAACTTAGTGAAAATGCTTTGGCTTTCTTTGTTTTTGTTTCTTTTGATGACTTGAGATCGAATTAACATCACACTCCTTGGGGAAGTTTACATAAGCAGTCTACACTCAGTTTATTAATCCCCATTTTCTATAGTCTGGCTCAGCTATTCTCAGATGCAGCATGTTTGCTGCATGTAGCCATCAGAAGAATTTTAGTAAGGCCATAAAAAAATAGTTTAATGACTAAATTTAATTTGAAATTTAAGGAAGATTGGATACAATTAAAATTAATTTCCTATTAATTATGTTTATAAAAATATACTATAGAATAAATTAGCAGAAGTTGTCAGAAAAATGTTCTTAGACTAGCATGATGATATCTTTAACATAATGACTGAAATCAGTAAAATCATCTTTAATTATTTAAAAAAATAACATTTTTCAAATAAAAATTGAATTTTTGCATAAACTACTTATTTTCACATACTTAAACAATAAATTTTTGTTGAACTAAAAGAAAGATCAATCAGTGCAACCACCTGCAACTTCTGGTGATTAATGACTACAAAAAATTTTTCTTGAAAATTGCTGACTTGGCTGACCTCCATGTGTGTAGGTCTGAAATGGCACTATTATTTAGTAATTAGTAAATTTGGCTTGAAAGTTTAGATTTGTTTGGATTAAGTTCCCTTGAAGTTAGTATTATTTAAAGTTTATGGTTTAATGACCAAGCTGGTCTATGCATTGCCTGGCTAGTGCCATGGAGGGCCCGTTGCTAGATTTAGCCCGGCCAGGAGTGGATCTATTGGCAAAAGTCCGATGTAAGTAATCAATAATCATTCTAAATTAATATAACTATCTGAAGAATCAATCTGCTTGTTGGCCTCAGTGGTTTAGCGGTTATGACATTGGGACGTTAGCAGAAAGATCCCCGATTCGATCCCGGGCCGAGGCAAATTTTTTTCTTCAGATAAATTAGTTAAAAATTCTGGTTCAATTATTAATTTTTCGGATAAATTAGTTAAAAATCCTAGTTCAATTATTAATTAATAGATATGCCACTCATTGATTTAATAAAATATTAATTATTCTAATTATGAGATGAGATAAATTAATTAAAAATTCTAGTTCAATTATTAATTATTAGATGGCGCCACTCATTGATTTTGTAGAAATTAATAATTATTCTAATTACGAGATGGCGCTAACATTAGTTCCAAATTATTTCTAATCATTAAAATATTTCGTTATTGTTTCAAGGGCTAAAATTTGGCTTGAAAGTTTAGATTTGTTTTAATTAGTAAATATTGAGAAGATGCATTAAAAAGCAAATCATGAATATAATATCTGTGAATTCTAAACTATCTTTTATCACTAAGTAATTTCCTTTACCTATAAGCTATGACATATAAAACTGATATTTAACATATTATGATTAAAGCATACAGTTTACATTCACATTTGTGAATGTAAATTGTAAGCTTTAATTGTACTCATATTTTTGTTTCATTTTATTCCATTATTGAATAATAAAGTAATATTTAAATGAGAAAATTACCAATTATTAATAATTTACTGTTATTATTATAGTTATAAAAATGGCCATTGAACCCACCAATCTGTAACAACTTCTTGATATCAAACCACTTGTCCAGTATTAGGAAACAGGCTACAGTAGAAACAGAAGTAAAAGTTGAAAACTATTAGAGAATAATCAAATGTTCTTGTTTGCCACTCATTGATATTTCTTGATGAGTGGAAAACTGATTTGCATCTTGGAAATTGTGCACTTATCTTATTGATAAATATTTATACATTTTAATCATTGTTTTTAATCATTTAAACCTTACTGGAAAAAAATTTAATTATTCTGCTGTTTGTTTTTAATCAAATAATGGTATTTTATGTAACATTTACCATATATACTCGTGTATAAGCAAAGAAATTTTGTAAAGATATATTTTTACAAAGAGAATAATTTTTATATATGGGAAAAATAAAATATAAAAAAAGTTTTATTAGATAGTAAGATTTGTCAGCCCAGTCATTCTCATCATACTTCATTCTAGCCATATAATTTGTCATATTTATTCCTAACAGAATCTTACTGATTCTACTATAAAAATGCATAATTGTTCATAAATTAATATTTTTGTATGTATTTAAATATCAGATATTGCACAAATAAGATTAAAAATATACCTAACCCTTGATCTTATTCATTTATTCAAATTGTTGTTTAATGAGCCTTGTTTTACATTTATTTGCAATTACATTTGACCTATTTTCTTGGCAGTTGTTTTATACCTAAAATATTTCTATTTCATTCAGTATACAATCTATTAATTTGTTATTATTATGTGGTAACTAGAATCTCACACAAGCTAATACTAAAGAAGAACTTGGGAAATCTCAAGTTAGTTAAGCTTTTTTAATAAGTATTTATTTATTCATTGCAATTCAAAGTCCACTAATTATCAGTCAATATAACTATAGTCATAAATAAATTCAATAGAGAGGCACAGGAGCATGTTCCTCCTATCATTTCTTGGAAAGCATATACCAATTTGTCCAAATTATTAGCAATATAAATATTTGTATTATGTTGCTTTCTTCATTTTTTTCTGAATCTGCCACTGATTATGGTCATAATGAGCAGCTTGTGATTCATCTTTATTTTGTGATATAGGGATCATCTCATCAGACTGTGCCAAATACAATACTGACAAAACCAAATATAGTGTGTAAAGGGCACTTGTGAAAAGCAAATATGATTAACAAATAACATTCAAAAGCATTCTGTAAAAGGATTCTTAATAAAGCCAAACAAAACAATAAGTAACAGCAGCAACAACTCTAATTATAATTAATATAATACAAGAGATGATGAAAGAAAAAATATTATAAGAAATTTTTTATTTAAAATATCTTAGCATAAAATATTCTAAGTTAAAATGTAACTAACAGTAATTGAATTTTAAAATAGGTATCTCTTTTGTTTTGAATAAAAATTTGCTTAAACATTTGTGAAAATAGTGCATTCAAAACATATGAATATTAAACAATGAACAATAAATGCATAAGAAAATTCTATTAAAAAGAATAAATTTATCTTACCTTTCCTCTACATTTATTTTTGTCTATTATTTTTAAAGCATACTCTTGATTTGTATTCCTAAAATAAAACAAATTTTAAAATATAATCATCATCAAAAGTAAAATATTATAGAGCAAACCCAAATTATGCATATCATTTAGAAATATATTTCAAAAAACTTTGAAAACAAAAATAATATTTATTAATTTTATTTTATTGTCTATATATTTTATCCATTTATCATCATCTACAACAGCAGTTCCCAACTTTATTTTAATGCGAAACCCTTCTAAACATGTTACATATTTTCTGAACTCTTATTAACTTATATTTAAATAATAAATGCAATGTATGTTGTATAATGCTTTATTTATAGAACAAAAATCTGAAACTACAAACAAATTTTGATGGACACTGGTAATCTACCATTTTCATAGCAAATGGGGCTCTGACATTGGATAGACATCACTGCTATCTACCATTCAAAAAGAAGCTACAGCAGCCAAGCAACAGCAGGTATAAACGAGGCGAGTTCAGTTATTTGTTCAGTAAAACATCTTTTACACCAAATGCACTCAAAGTGTTTGGATATTAAACTTTAGACTTTAAATGATGAGTTGTGGAAAGATTTCTTTGTATAAAATTAGTGAATTTCACATGGAACCCCAAAATTTTTTGGTGGAACATCAGTAGGGAACCGCTGATCTACAATAAAAAATAAAATGAAGATTGAATTTATTACAATTAACTATATTTCCAAAATAAATGAAAATTTTATTTTTTATTAAAAATAACTTTCAATTTATTTCAAGACACACATACATGTTCAGTTCTTAACACTTTTCAGTAGGAAAAGTTTTTATTTATAGTAAAATTACAAACATAAATTGCATTTTTGAAAGCACCTTCAGCATCAAAGTGCTATCTTCAGTCTAACTTATACAGCCAGAACAAACTTAACAACAAGAAAATTGAATTCTAAGAACAAATTCAAAATGAAACATTTCTCAGCAACTAGCCAAATAGTGTGTAAGAGTGCAAGTAGGATTTAGGCAGAAAGAAGATACAAAACAGTTTAGAAAACAAAATTATAACAGTAAATAATTAAAATAATAATATAAAAGTCTAAACTTTACATACTGCTTCTAGCAGACAATAGTAAGGTTGCAAACATTATAGATAACAGTTAGATGTTAGCTTAATAGTACTTTAAAGTCTATTACTTATACACCATTGCCATGAGAATAGTATGAATATAGGTAAATTCTCATTCATTATTTGTGTATTCTTTCTTTTTGGACTATAACAATCTTTCTTAGGTCTATTATACATTTGATGATCTTTGCATTATTTCAGAGAATATCCAAGTCCACTTCATTAGTGTGGTAGTCAGGTTAGCCATTCTTATATCTTTTTTGTGCTCTCCAAGTGTGTTTTTAAGGACCATGTGCTTTCAACATATTCCTCGAGATGGATAGTACGAAGCGTGTTTTTTAAGCAAGTACCGTTTTGAAATTCCGCTGCTGCAGCGCTGCGGTCAGTGTCCCACGCATGTGCACTGTGTACCTACATCTGTTGGCAAGCCACAGATGCCACTGCGGCAACAATCAATCGTTTACTTATTTGCTTTTGCGTATTTAAAATGCCTCCGCTGATTGAGAATCTCGCCAACTGTGAAATACGCACTGTTATTCGTTTTCTTAGTGCTAAAGGCGTGAAAGCAGTTGAAATTCACTGTCATATTTGTGAAGTGTACGGACAAAACATTAAGTGATGGAATGGTACGCAAATGGGTAAGAGCTTTCAAAGATGGCTGAAAGAATGTTCACGACGAGGAACGGAGTGGGTGACCCTCAGTGATCACTGACGATTTGGTGCAGAAAGTCGATGAAAAAGTGACAGAGAACAGACACTTCACGATTTCTTTGTTATCAGAGGAGTTCCCTCAAGTTTCAACAAGTGTTATCTACAAAATTGTTACCGAACGCTTAAACTATCGAAGATTGTGTTCACGTTGGGTACCAAAAATGTTGACTGAGGTGCACAAAAACAAACGTTTAGGCAGTGCCTTGACTTTTCTTGAGCTTTATGATGCTGAAGGTGATGATTATTTAAGCCAAATTGTCACAGGCGATGAAACATGGGTGGCCTATGTTACACCAGAAACAAAACAACAATCCACGGAATAGCGGCATTAAACATCGCCCAAGAAAGTGCAGTTTAAGCAGACAATTTCAGCCTGGTAAATCATGTGTACCGTGTTTTGGGACAGGAAGGGGTGTTGCTTGTTGATTTTTTGCCTCATGGTGACACAATAAATTCCGAAATATATTGTGAGACCTTAAAAAAACTGTGCCTTGCAATTCAAAACAAAAGGCGCGGCATGCTGAGTAAAAGGATCATTTTGCTGCATGACAATGCCCGTCCACATGCGGCCAATTGAACTCAAGATCTCATCGCATCATTTGGCTGAGAACAATTTGATCATTCTCCATACAGCCCGATCTAGTGCCCAGTGACTACCACATATTTCTGCAACTGAAGAAGCATCTTGGAGGTCAGTGCCACGATGACAACAATAGCCTCAAAACGGCCATGTTGCAGTGGCTGTCAAATCAGGCGGCAAACTTCTATGATGATGGAATACAAAAGCTTGTTGTTCGATATGATAAGTGCCTTAATATTGGTGGCAATTATGTGGAAAAGTAGATAAAAGTGTGGTCTTTCATGTAAAAATAAAATTGTTACAAAAAGTTTACTTGTGTTTTTTACATATCAAAACGGTACTTACTTATTAAAACACACCTTGTATTTTTATTCATAGTATTCATAAAACCCTGAATTGTTATCAGGAGATAAACATTCCTTATCAGTTCTAATATAAGGAATTGTAGATTATTATATAAATGCAAATCTGTTCCCTATTTCTTTCTTCAGTTTAGTTGCCAGATCTTATATTGTTTTATTACTTTATGGAAATTCAGTTCAGCTGTAGTTGTGGTTGATCATCTAATGGTTAATAAAACTAAATCTTTGATGTATGATCTACAAAATCTATGTAAAGACATTAGCCCAAAGGGGCTAATGTCTTTACATGGTAAGGGGGATTACATGTTTCAGTGATCTTTCTGAGCTGTTAGTAGTTCATTTCCATTCAGAAGTTAGAATTAATGAAGTAGTGTTTAGGATTATCTCAGACTCACAAGGGTGTAAGACAACCCCAAACATTTGATTATATATACAATAGTTGCAATTTGTTACAACTACAGGTAGGCCTCGATTAGTGCAAGTTCGAATAATGCGATTTTGATTAGTGCAACTTCTTTGGGCTAATGTCTTTACATGGTAAGGGGGATTACATGTTTCAGTGATCTTTCTGAGCTGTTAGTAGTTCATTTCCATTCAGAAGTTAGAATTAATGAAGTAGTGTTTAGGATTATCTCAGACTCACAAGGGTGTAAGACAACCCCAAACATTTGATTATATATACAATAGTTGCAATTTGTTACAACTACAGGTAGGCCTCGATTAGTGCAAGTTCGAATAATGCGATTTTGATTAGTGCAACTCATAAAAATAATACAGTTTTTCAGTTAGTGCGAGCAAATATTCGATTAATGTGAGTTGTAAGCATAGACTAGTCTTACTAACAAAGCTACAGCTCTACAGCTCCGTCTCTTTATGATGTCAATTAACAAATTACCGTTAATTTTCGGTTAGTAAAACCGGACGAGGAGCAGTCCAAGAACGGTCACACGATTTTGAAGGGGTGAAACATCAGAAAGATGGGCTTTTTGCCGTTAACTGTTTAACATTACTGTACTATTATTTAGCTTTGCTATCGTATACATACAGTATAGTACAGAATTTTCTCTTTTAAAAAGTATCGAAATGGATAAAAGGAAGAACACTTTTGATGATAAAACAGGAAACGAAAAAAAGAGAAGTGATTACGCTACAGCAAAAAATGGATGTGATTGAGCGACATAAAAGCATTCTTTGTTAAATTTTTTTAAATAAGGATATCTTTACAAATTTATTTGCCTATTATATTGCTGTACTACCGATATTATTTATTTTCTTTTGTTTATTATCTGATTTCTTTATTTAAAATAAAACTTGTGAAAAAAATTTGTTTTTGTTATCTTTTGCTGTCGTATTCTGCTAATAAACAAATAGAAAACTTGTTAAAAATTTCTCATTGGTTCATTAACTTCGCTTATTAATGCTATCTGGAACTAATTTACTGATTCAATAAAGTTGCAATGCTTAATCGCAAATCAGACTATCCACTCAATTCTCGATTCAGAATTGGCGCACAAGCGGCGCTCAACTTCCGCTTTCGATTCGCTCTTTTGGTTTCGATTTGGCGGTTGGTTTGATGATGGTATGAGACGCAATTCCTGGTAAGTTATTAATTTAGATGATGAACAACGATGTAAAATATGAAAATAAATATTTCTTAAACAGTTAGTGTTAAGTTAGTATTGTGGTTATTCATCGTGAGGTTAGCTAATGGCCGGAATCTCACAAAGCAAGAACCAATTACCATAATTTACATATAGTTAATACTTTGAATAGTGCGAGAAATTCGTGGAACCAATTATTCGCACTAATTGAGGCCTACCTGTATTTATATATAATCAAATAATTTAAAGCAGTCAAATTTAATCCCTAGAATATTATTTTTAAACTTAAATTGTATTTTTAATAATTATTTTTAATTTATGTTATAGTTCCACAATCTGTTGGATTAATAATTATTTAAATTTGGCTAAGGCAGTGCCAACTATATAACCTATATTTAAATAATTATTAATCCAACAGATGGTGGCACTATAGCATAAATTAAAAATTATTATTAAAAATATACTTTAATTCTAAAATAATGCACTAGAGAGAAATTTGACTGCTTTAGATTTTTTGATTAGTATCTTCTAGTAAGGTTAACTTATGTTTTATTGTATACAATTTTATATCACATTTAAAAAAAAAAATTTGATTTGATTTTAAGCAAATATTGTATATCTTATTATTATCTATTCTATCTTATATATCCTATCTTATAGCATAATAATAATATGATTAAATCAACTTTTATTTACTTTTCTATGCATTCATGAACAATAGCAAAATTTCCATCTCCAATTATTTTTCCCACATTGTATCTATCTGTAATCTCTTGAGGTAAACATGGAGGTGATAAACTATGGCCATTTTGGAACTTTGTTTTAGAATTCTAAAAAAAAATTTTAATTTATATTTAAAAGTTAAAGATTTTGTATTTCATATGAACAAATATAAATATAGCCTTACTGGGGATTTTGGTTGAGCTTTACGAGAAAATTTTGGAGATGATGATAATGAACTTTTTCCACTGTTATATGGAGAAACTAAAACAAAATATATAAAATTTTTTGGAATTTTTTCATAGAATATTTAGAAAGTTAATTTATAACAATATAAACATTATCACTAAATTCAATAAAAAAATAAAATATAATTTAATTCAAAATTATTTTATTTCATCTCCAAAGTCAGTGCTTCAAATCACATTTCTTTACGATTTTCTTCAAAACTTTTGCAGATAATCGGATATTTTAAACAATTTTAGACATATCTTATTATTCCGAATCGAATGCAATCAATTTAAATAAGCTACGACTTACCTTTACGAAGTTAGTAATTTTTTCTCCTTACGATGATATATCCGTCCGAAGCTTGGTAGAATTCTCAAATATTTAAATTTTTTATTGTTTTTTTATGTAAAACATCCTATTAATTATATTACATTCGTTCATTTTTCAACACTGAATAATATAATTATATTACATTCGTTCATTTTTTCACACTGAATAATAATAAATCAAATATAGAACTTTGAATCATCTTTGTCGGTCAGTCGAAAGGGTTAAATGCGAACAGTATATATTCATTTTTAAAGTTCAAGTAAAATGAATATAGAATGCCAAATCGTTAAAAGCATTATCCAAGTGGATTTTATTTTCTTAATAAGATATTTTGGATTTAAACTATTCAGCTTTATTTTAATCAAATAACTGAATGCATTACTCCACAAATAAAAGCAGTTTTCTCTCAAACATATCTCAACAAGTCCACACAACACGTGTTTATTTTTCACATTTCACAGGCTTTTTGTGGTGAATTGTCATAATTAATGTATTGTCTAGTTAACATCTAGGACCTTTTCTTTACCTGCATGGAATAGCCCAAATTTTTCCGATGGTTAAATAACTTATTTAAACTTGTGAAAATTCTTAGTTTTTTTGTAATTAATTATTATATATAGTATGAAGTCTTAACAATTCATGATGTAAAGACTGTGAACCAATGAAATGTGAAAAATTAACACGTGTTGTGTGGACTTGAGATTTGTTTGAAAGAAAACTGCTTTTACTTGTGGAGTACTGTACTGCATTCTGTTATTTGATTCAAAATAAAGCTGAAATAGTTTAAACCCAGAATATCTTATTAAGAAAATAAAATCCACTTGGATAATGCTTTTAACGATTTGGCATTCTATATTCATTTTACTTGAAGTTTAACGATGAATATATACTGTTCATAGTTAACCTTTTCGACTGACCCACAAAAATGATCTTTAAAATTCTATATTTGATTTATTTATTATTATTTATCATTATCAGTGGAAAAGGGAACGAATGTAATATAATTAATAGGATGTTTTACCTACAAAATAATAAAAGAATAAATGTAATATAATTAATAGGATGTTTTACATACAAAACAATAAAAAATTTAAATATTTTAGAATTGTACCAAGCTTCGGAATGGATATATTGTCATAAGGGAAAAAATTACGTAACTTCATAAAAATAAGTCGTAGCTTATTTAAATTGATTGCATTCAATTCAGAATAATAAGATACGTCTAAAATCGTCTAAAATATCAGATTATCTATAAAAGTTTTATAGAAAATCGTAAGGAAACATGATTTCGAGCCTCGTAACTTGAGAACGGGCTTTTGCCTCTCATGGGACCTTCACCAATGAACTCAAGAGCCTTTAATTAGGGGGTAAGGTAAAGGGGTGTCGATATTCCGCTGGGTTTTTTAATACTGTTGTACTGAACTGGTTGAGCTATATGATTGGTCAATCACCAAAAGAGGCAATCTTTATTTTCACCAATTTTTCACCTATCAGCTATTAACATTTACCTAAAATGAATGGTTTAGCCCTCTCAAAGTGGCTCCCTCTTTTGTGAACTACAGGCACTACGGAATTTTTCTTGTCAGCCGGACTATACAGAAAAATCATGAAAAATAAATTGTGGGAAATATTAAAAGCATTTCCAATGTTATCTCATCACACTTGCAAGCTGCAATTTCTTAGTCGCGAATGGCAAGCTGGCGACCGTTATTTTGAGCCCTGATGATGAGAATAAGAACTTTTTGGTCTTCCCTTATATATTACTAGCAGACCCATGCCCGGCATTGCTCAGGCAGTTCATGGTGTTGTACTGAAATTTCTCTATAGTATATTAAATCACAATATTTTTAAGCATAATTAAATTATTTTTATCTATTTTCAAAATTCAAATTTAAAAATTATTTCTAAAAAATATTTATAGATTTGTATTGATATTCAGAAGTAAGTTAATGCTGCTTTCACATTAGCAATTGCTGTATTTATCTTTTAGCTAATTGCAATTTTTAATTAATTCAGCAACAATTGCTGGTTAATGTGATTTTTTTTATATCCCACACATTCTTTCAATAATTTGTTTCAAAATTTTTGTAAAATTTCAAAACTTGGCACTGTCTTTAGCCTTGACACCATCATGTGCAGCACATATCACCTTTATGGATGGTGCAGCCCTGCTAGAAATATAAATACAATATTTTGAAGTTCAGTATTTTATACTATATTAAATATTTTTACTTTATTTTATTTAATTATAATTTATTTCAAATTTCTTTATTTGGAATATTAATATAATATTCAAAATAAGAAGCATATTGATTATTTTAATGTAATTCAATTATTGTGTATTATAATTTCATTCATGATCTTGCATCAGTTGAAAAGTGAAAAACAATTAAAATTTTTTTTTACTTTGAAATCCAGATGTTTTTATTTAAAAACAATCATAAGTACTGGTGTTACTCATACATTTTTTGTACATAATTAGAAAATAATTATGTACAAAAATCATATTTAGTTGTTATCTACAGACAAACTGAAATTCACTTTATATATTAATTTAAAACATATTACTTTGAAGGAAATATAGTTTAAAAAAAAAACGATTTTAAAATTAGCATTGAAATGTTTAAAAAATGATGCAATATAGCATTATTATTTGCAAATATATAAAGATTCTGGTAGGTGGAATGACTGCATGGTTAAACATTCACTTACTGCTTGGAGGATCTAAGCAGCAGCAGATTTTTGTTTTGTAGACCCTTGGGTTCAGCCTTTTTATTTATTTTTCAACTTTTGATCAGATAAATATATTTTAATATAGTATAATGCTAAAAAAAGATATGCAGTATTCTAAATCTATATTATTTTGTCATAATTTTAAATCTTGTAATGCTAAATGCATTTGTGCTCTTGAAATATCACTGACATAAATCATTTTTGATTCTATAAATAACTAAACAATGTTTCACCATTAGCATTTGAAATAAAAGTGTTATGGAAATTTTAAAAATCATTTCTACATTTAGGAATGTGATTTAAACTATCAATAACAATCTTATAAAATTCAATCAGAGATTCAGATATATGAAATTGTTATTGTTTTGATAACAATGATAATATCACAAATTGCTACTTCAAATAAGATGCATCAATGTCCTTTGAGTATATATCCAATAGTTTTTTAGTGTTTTCATTTTCTTATCCTCATAAAAACTTCTTTGCAAAAAATAATCTGAAATAAATTTAATAATAATTTAGATATCTCTCTTTTGTTCTCCAATTGTACAACTAATATATTACTAACAATATGTGGTTTCAAATATTGATTTTCAATTTCCTTCTAACATTATTTCCTTCTCTTGTGGTGCATTGAAATAGTTTTTGCCTAACTATAAACAACTGAGTTCTGCTGCTTCTAATAACACAAGAAATCACAACAAGCAATTGAAGCAGGATAAATACACTAATTTATTATTAGATATATATAATATACACTACATATACTAATAATACAATTGTTTTCCGGAAACGTTTTCGGCCTACTATGGCCCTCCTCAGCCGGTAATCTCAAGCGAGTGACTAAAGTTCTAACCAGTATTGGATGCAGGCCGTCCCTGCTGGGATGTTCCACAAATAAACATCCAGTTTAAAGCGCTCGTGTTGACATTTAAACAGGGTTTGTACCAGGTGTTACAGTAGTTTCCAAAGCCTCTCAACAAGTTTCCAGTTACAAGTTATTACATTGTACTTATGTACGTTATTTTGTCCTACTACATCATAAATACCAAAAAGAATTAATCTGAGAAATGTTAACACAAATAAAACAAATCAAATAAATACAGTTTGTGAGGCAAAAATAACTACAGGTTATTACATTGTACTTTTGTACGATATTACATCCTCCTACATCGTAAATACTAAAAACGGAATTAATCCGAGAAATGCTAGCAAAATAAAATACAATAAATCAAATTAATATAGTTTGAGAGATGGTAATAATAATAATTACAAAAATAATGGTAAATATTAAATGTCATAAAAGTTATGACATTTAATTATTTTTTAATTATTATTATTTTTGTATTATTTAATTATTTTTGTAATTATTATTATTACTATCTCTCAAACTATATTAATTTGATTTATTGTATTTTATTTTGCTAGCATTTCTCGGATTGATTCCGTTTTTAGTATTTACAATGTAGGAGGACATAATATCATACAAAAGTATAATGTAATAACCTGTAGTTATTTTTGCCTCTCAAACTGTATTTATTTGATTTGTTTTATTTGTGTTAACATTTCTCAGATTAATTCTTTTTGGTATTTATGATGTAGTAGGACAAAATAACGTACATAAGTACAATGTAATAACTTGTAACTGGAAACTTGTTGAGAGGCTTTGGAAACTACTGTAACACCTGGTAAACAACCCCATTTAAATGTCAACACGAGCACTTTAAACTGGATGTTTATTTGTGGAACATCCCAGCAGGGATGGCCTGCATCCAATACTGGTTAGAACTTTAGTCGCTCGCTTGAGATTACCGGCTGAGGAGGGCCATAGTAGGCCGAAAACGTTTCCTGAAAGTGATTATATTATTAGTATATGTAGTGCATATTATATATATCTAATAATAGTATTATTAGTATATGTAGTGTTTATTATATAGGAAAACAATAGTATTATTAGTATATGTAATATATATTATATATATCTCTATAAAATTAGTGTATTTATCCTGCTTCAAGTGCTTGTTGTGAGTTTATAATAAAATTTATTTATTCAGTGTGAATATAGTAAATTTATTGTGTAGTTTTTGCCTTTTTTAAACATTGTTCAAACTTTCATCATTTTCATTATACTTTCAACTCAGAGTCACACCAGGTCTTATGAGTACCCTCATGCAAACAAACTTTCAATAGTTTATTTCATAATTTCACAGTGGCTTTAGGGCAGGAAATGCACAAACCACGGCCCTCCGTTGATTTGTTGGCAGTCTGTCTCATCATGTTATTTTGACAAGTCACACAATCAACGAAATATTATTTGTAATTTTGAATAATGCATTTTCAAATAATATTTTTCTGACATGAAATTATTTTTACAGTGATTCAATGATAATGTTTTTAAACAATATAGAAAAAATATCATATTTGTAATAATAAACATTTTTTATTCTTATTGTATTTATACATGTGAAATAAATAATTTAAAAAAATTGTACACATGCACAAGCTAGCACTTCCGCTTAGCTAATGAAAATTTAGAATCAATTTTGTATTTGCCTACTGCAAGTGTTGAATTTAATATTGATAAAAAAAATTATTAAATCAATTCAATGTCACGTTATCAATTAAGAATTCTTTATTTGCTTTTAATTACATTTCTTTGTAACATGTAATTAATAAATATGATATGATATACAATTTTTGTGATTTTTTGGTGGCCCTCCTATAAATCACAGTGAATCTATATAGCCCTTGGTCTTAACAAGTCTATGCATCACTGCTTTAGGGCTTTAGTGCAATTGTGCACTGCATATCTTATTCTTATATACAGCATAACCCTGAGTCTAGATAAAATTAAGGAGCATAATGTGAACATATGCAAGGGATCCTCAACTTTTGAGGGAATGCATTCAAACTTTTCAGTTATATCAATAATTTGAATCTATTATAAGATGAAATATGATTTCCATAGGTGCAATGATATAAATTATAGAATTCAAAATACAGATAGGCCTCGATTAGCGCGACTTCGAATAGCGCGAATTCGATTAGCGCGACTTAAAAAATTGATATCGTTATTCGGTTAGCGCGAGAAAAGATTCGATTAGCATGAGTTGTAAACACAGATCAGTCTTACTAACAAAGCTCCTTTTATGATGTCAATTAACAAATTACCGTTAATTTTCGGTTAGTAAAACCGGACGAGGAGCAGTCCAAGAACGGTCACACGATTTTGAAG